>JBBPBX010056137.1:7902-22867 GCA_038048925.1 Garcialebias charrua
CACGGACTGTGGTCTGTCTGTTAAGAAGTCTAGTATCCAGTTACAAATAGAGGGGCTTAGTCCAAGTGTAGATAGTTTGTCTATCAGAGTTTGGGGGATCATGGTGTTGAAGGCAGATGTGAAGTCCACAAAGAGCAGACGCACGTATGAGTCCTTCTGATCCAGGTGGGTGAGAGCAGTGTGGACCACGGAAGAAATGGCGTCCTCTGTTGATCGGTTCTCACGGTATGCATATTGATGAGGGTCCTCGTTGATGTTGACGGTTGCCTTGATGTGGGTCATGACACATTCTCAAAACATTTAGCGACTACCGGGGTGAGGGCCACTGGTCTATAGTCATTCAGACCATCTCGTAATAATAATAAAAAATCTATTTGTGTGGCCCCAATACTCCGTCATACTATATAATTTGAGTTTTTTGTAAATCTTAAAAAAATGTTCATAGTAAAGGTCCAAGTATTTTATTTTTTATACTTTTTTTCATCATAGTTTAGCAATAGAACACTTGTAGTGCTAATTTCTTATGATCCACAACACTACTTTTTAAGAAAAGAAACATGTTTCACCTTGATCATCCTGAACGTGTTTTTTTCTCCTACTAGAAAAAACAGCATTTCCCCCCTTTTGTTTGAAATGAACAGATAAGGATTTTTCAAAGCTTTTAAAGGGGACCACACGCAAAATTCACTTTGTAATGTTTTTTTTTACTCAACTTTGGGTATTTACTTCATAAAAAATCAGTCCTTGTGCCAAAAAAATGCACCCAGTGGTTTATTTACTCTAAGTAGATTTATTTTACTGTGATACAAACGGTTCGTTTTAAAATACTCTCGCATGTTACGTCACAAGCGAGAGAGGACAACCCACCACAACCTGAGTCCAGCCCCTCACCTAGCAACCCCTGGTTAGGCTCAACCCACTTCTGTATTAAACACATGACTGTTGTTTTTCATGATTTCATCTCATCTTTTGTTTATATGTTCTTAATTTCATGTGTACAGCACTTTGTTGCAGCTGTGTTTTTTTAAATGGCTTTATAAATAAAGTATAATTGTTATTTTTATGTTTTAGTTCAATTTTTAGTGTATTTGCGATCGCTCCCAACGCGCAGCCGGCAAAAATTAAACGAGCGGACCCCCGGCGTAGGGACCCTCTTCTGGCGCGATGGAGCGGAGCTTCAACTGTACAGCCTCGCTGCTGCCTCGAAGCAGCCTCACAGCAGCGAGGACCTTCTCCTTACGGATTAATTTACGGGAGACACTTGGTGAACTTTGTGTTGTCTTGACTGGAACAGCGATAACTCCCAAAATCGCCGCGTGCAACGAGCGGAGCTGGCGAACACCGGAAGAGGAACAAGCTAACATTAGCATCGGATTCGGGTGGTCTAATGCTAAAAGGAGCAGCAAATTGCGGCGCGCTCAGACGGGTTTCGGTAAGTTATCTTAAGCTAGCACTAACAGTAAGTCAAATGAGTAATAAAAAAAGAGCTAATTTTAAAACAACAACACATTACAGATACTGGCTGTTACAGAGGGCGTAAACAGATCGTTGAAGGGCGTGGACTTCAGAACTTGTATCAGAAACCGGTCGTTCAAAACGAAAGTTAAAAATGGCAGAATTAAAAAGGGTATAATTAATTATCTAAGAATTATTTTGTGTATTAAAATGAATTAATATTGTCAAGATAGCACACAGACATAACATAAATTTTTTAAATAATAATAATAATAATGAATTCAATTTATAATGCACTTTTCATTAATAAAAATCTCAAAGTGCTACAATGTGTAACAAGGTAAAGGTAAAAAATAAAACAAGTGATAAAATCAAATAAAATCTATAATAATATCGACTAAGATCAAAGATAAAATCATGTAGATTTAGGCTTGCTTAAAAAATAAATAAAATAAAACAAGTGATAAAATCAATAAAGATAACAGCTAAGATCAAAGATAAAATCATGTGAAAGCAGAATAGGCTTGCTTAAAAAGAAAAGTCTTAATGCCGCTTTTAAAGTCAACCAGTGACTGTGAAGCTCTCAGGTCGTCAGGGAGGGAGTTCCACAGGCGGGGGGCAGCCACACAGAATGCTCGGTCTCCCATGGTCCTCAATTTGGTCCGAGGAATATGAAGTAAATTACTGTTCTGTGATCGTAGAGACCGGGTGGATGAATATGGTGCAAGAATGTCCTTTAGATAGTCAGGTGAAGTTCCGTGCAAGCATTGATGGGTAATGAGAGCAGTTTTATATTGAATTCTGTAGGTGACAGGAAGCCAATGGAGGTTATGGAGAATGGGTGTAATATGATCAAATTTGCGAACTCTCAACAGAATCCTAGCTGCACTGTTTTGAATATATTGAAGCTTCTGAATGTTTTTGCCAGGGATACCAATAAACAGGGAGTTGCAGTAGTCGAGCCTGGAGGAGACAAAGGCATGGACGAGTTTCTCAGCATCAGGAAAAGTCAGAGATGGGCGAAGTCTGGAGATGTTTCGGAGATGGAAGAAGCAGGTTTTAAACAGATGCTTAATGTGATTTTCAAATGTGAGATGAGAGTCCATTTTTATTCCAAGATTTGTAACAGAGGTGGAGAGGGGGATGTCTTGACCAGAGAAGGAGATTGTTGTTAAAGTTGATGTTTGTACCTGGTGAGGGGTGCCGATCAAAATGGCCTCGGTCTTGGAGCAGTTCAGTTGAAGAAAGTTTTGATTCATCCATGCCT
Organism: Garcialebias charrua; assembly: GCA_038048925.1. Lineage (NCBI taxonomy): Eukaryota > Metazoa > Chordata > Actinopteri > Cyprinodontiformes > Rivulidae > Garcialebias > Garcialebias charrua. The sequence continues at coordinate 10,625 of JBBPBX010056137.1, forward strand.
TTATTTCCTCCAGGCAGGCAGAGAGAGCAGTGAGTGCAGTGAGTGAAGATGGAGATAGGGATGATGATGATGCTCCTGTCCTGATGTAAAGTTGTGTGTCGTCGGCATAGCAGTGAAAGGAAATGTTGAACTGATTAATAATTTGACCCAAAGGCAGCATGTAAAGGGAAAACAGCAGGGGCCCCAGAACCGACCCCTGAGGTAAGCCACAGGAGACACCGACTGTCTGGGAAGTAATAATAATAATAATAATAATGAATTCAATTTATGTGGCATTGCCAAGACTGACACATTCCAGCCTATTGGAGAGGAAAGATCTGAACCAGTCCAGGACAGTGTCACAGAGACCGACCTCTACATGAAGACGGTGGAGGAGGATACTATGGTCCACAGTGTCGAAGGCTGCAGTGAGGTCAAGGAGGACAAGGATGGAGGGAGAACCAGTGTCAGCAGCCATGAGGACATCATTTGTTACTCTCAGCAGTGCAGTCTCAGTACTGTGAGCTGCTCTGAATCCAGACTGGAACTTCTCATACAGAGAGTGTTGCTGTAGGTGGTCCTGCAGCTGAGCAGCAACTGCTTTCTCCAGCACTTTGGACAGAAATGGGAGGTGGGAAATTGGCCGGTAATTTGAAAAAATGTCGGGATCCAAATTAGATTTTTTCAGAAGAGGCCTAATGATGGCAGTTTTTAGAGGCAGTGGAACATGACCAGATTGTAGAGACTGATTTATTATTTGTGTGATTAATGGGCTAATTGCAGAGTGATTGGATTTTATGAGAGATGAGGGGAAGGGATCCAGGGCGCAGGATGAAGGCTTCATTTTCTTGAGGATGGTCTCCACCTCACTCTGAACGACTTCATCAAAGCTGCTCAGGGTCCCAGAAAGCAGACGGGTAGATGGCACACTAAGATCAGGGAGGTTGTGGAGCTGGGATCTGATAGTGTCAACTTTGTTTTTAAAAGATGAGAGGAACAGGTCGCATTTTTGAACAGAGTCCTCATGAGTTTGTTTAATGGGATTAAGCAGATGAGTTATTGTGGTGAAGAGCTGTTTAGAGTTTCCAGGGCAGGTGTTGATGATGTTGGAATAATATTTGGAGCGTGCTTCTTTAAGAGAATAGGCGTACGCTTTCTGATGTTCTTTGTACGCTTGCTTATGTACCGAGAGACCAGATGATTTTACACGTCTCTCAATAGCACGGCCAGTTGCCTTCATCCTGCGCAGCTCACCAGTGTACCAGGGGGCTGAACGGGAGAAAGACACCAGTCTTGTCTTCAAGGGAGCATGTAGGTCCAGAAGCTCCTGGAGAGATTGGTTGTAATAATTCACAGAGTCATCTGCAGATGAGTGATTGACGGCAGTCAGGGCGTGAAGATCAGCAGACAAAACATCAGGGGAGATGTTTTTATAGTCACGGAACTGGATAGGTCGTTTTGGGTTAGAAGCAGGCGAAGTTGAAGGCACTTCCAGGGAGATGACCCTGTGGTCTGAGACACCCAGGTCATATACAGACAAGTTATTGATGAGTACAGTGTCTGTAATCACCAAATCCAGAGTATGCCCCCTGTTGTGCGTAGGGGCGTCCACATGTTGGGTGAGGTTGAGAGATTCCAAAAGAGACTTAAAATCTGTAGCCAGAGGGGAAGAGGAATTGTCCATGTGGATATTTAGATCGCCAAGAAAAATAGTTTTTACAGGGGAGGTGCAGAAAAAGGTGAGGAGGTCATGCATTTCTGAGTTAAATGAAACATGCGGTTTGGGAGGTCTATAAATCAATATAACGTTCATCAGGAGTGGGGCTTTGAAGTTGAAGGCCAAACATTCGAAAGAGGAAAAATTATGAGAAGACAGATGTGACAATTTTAAATTACTGCGGTAGATTACAGCCAGACCACCACCGCGGCCAGTGCTGCGGGCTCTCTGCAGATAACTATATCCAGAGGGACAAGCTTCATTCAGAGAACTGAACACGTCTGGTTGATGCCAAGTTTCTGTGAGGCACATGAAGTCCAAGTTTTTCTCCAGAATGTGATCATGAATTAAACATGATTTGTTCGATAGTGATTGTACATTGAAAAGTTCTATTTTAATGCCAGTAGTGTAGGAACGTTTTGAACCGGTTTGAGCAGACTGAAGTCCACTCCACATTTTCCTTGCCACTTTGGGCGCTGTGGACTACAAGGGACTACAGACGCAGCGTCCTGATGACGTAGTAGAGGTGCGACACGTCTCCCGCATGGAATCAATTCAGAGCGAGAGTAAATGGATTTCCTTCGTGAGCCTCTATGGATGTAACGAGGTCTGCGCAGAAGTCCCAGTTGTTTGATGATGGAAACAGAAGGTGGAATGGAGCAGTTGTTAAGTCCAAGCAGCTGCGAAGCGGAATAGGTCAACATCACGGCAGTCAAACCGGGGGGAGCTAGCACAGAGCTAGCCGCTAACAGCAGACCCACGGCTCCGAGAGAAACAACCAAGAAGCAGTGAGATGTAACTCGGTTGAGCATCACTTGAAGAGGAGCACAGGAGAAAGTCCAGAACAGTCCAGATGACACAGGAGGTTGACAGAGGCAGCAGGTAAGCAAAACACAAAAACTGCAGTGACAGGAGGCAGACAGCCCAACATTCCGGTTAGGAAGTACTAACTAAGCTGTCCGTAAAGTCCTTATTAAAAAACCACTGAGCAAAATAAGTCCAGATAAATGTCCTAAAAAATGTCCAAAAAATAGCAACAGTAAAATAACTATTTAGCGTGGAGAAGTGGCGACATCACGCCAGCGTCCTCTCCAGCTGAGGACAGTTTAATTTCTGGTTCATAGCCTTAGTGTATCCTGAACATCGTAACCCATTTCCTCAGTTTAAAGACCTATATGTGGTCTCCTTTAAACTAACCATTCGAACATCAATAAATTCATTAAACACATCACCCTAAATAAATGTAGAGTTGGCTAGAGTGAATCATCATATTAACTGTGTAGTTTGTAATTAATTTTCTTTACCTCAACTAGACAATTAATATAATCTCAATTGCAGTTCCACCAGGAAGGAAACTTCTTCACTGGCGGACAGAATCCCGAGTAACATCTGGGCATACAGGACTGATTCAGTGGTGGAAAACCAGCAAGCAATCCAGTCAACGATGGATGCAACTGTAGATGTCAGTGTTCATGCAGGAGAAGATGCAGTGACTGAGAATAACAGAATACAACCTGATCCAGACAGTGTGGGACCTGAACATTTTGGAACTTTTGACAGTAATACGTCATTGTACTCTGGCTTCGATGATGTCGTCCATACCTCGCCAAGGCTCCTTGTTCCATCACAAACCATCAATGACACCTTGACTCCAAGCATTCCAACAGCTTGTCCAAGTGAATTTGAAGATGGCGCAGCATCAACTATGGTAATTGTATTGATATTGAACTCTTAAAAGGAACAACTTCTTTGAACAAACCTTTTACCTGTTTATTTGACTCCTGTATTTATTTAATTTTTGTGAAGGATGACTCCTGTCTAGATGTTCTTACAAGATAAGCAACAGCTCTTGTTTTGACTGCAAGAGAGAAACATCGTCTTTCACAGGTTTGTCCTCATGCAAATCTCGAATTATTATTTTAGCATTTGCTTTAAGTTTCATCATTTAATATTAACATTTTTTCCTAAACTGTAACAGGCTTTAATGCATTTTCATAAAGATTATCCTAATAGTTACTGAGCATCATGTTTGTGCAGAGTTGTAAAGTAACTAAGTACAAATACTTTGTTACTGTACTTAAGAAATTTTCGTTGTCTGTACTTTACTTGAGTAATTATTTTTTTGCCCTACTTTTTACTTAGACTCCTTACATTTTTATACAAATATTACATTTAAAAAAAAAAGCTAAATAGTATAAAGTTTCATTCTGGCTGGTTATTATTAAAAACTACTATCCTGATAAACTGTGCCTCTTGGATAGAGTTAATTTCTATGTAGGAGAAGCATAAATATTGACACCGTATTAGTTTGTACACAATCCATCACAGCTGCACACCTTTTGAAAAAAAAAAGTTTTTTGGATAGGTCTCCTCCCAATAATGTAATTTTTGAAATTTGAACTGCTTATTTTTAGTCAATACTTTTACTTTTAATACTTAAGTACATTTTATGTCAGAAATGTACTTTTGATACTTAAGTACCAAATATATTCGATAATTTAAGACTTTTACTGAAGTAATATTCTTAGAAGATACTTTAACTTTTACCAAAGTAATTTTTTATAAGACACTTAAATGTTTACTCAATTATCACTTTGAGGTACTTGTGTCACTCCTAGTCTTTTTTTTTATGCATCCCTTGTTAGTGCTTTTTACTCTCTGTGACCAATCTGACATCTATCATAGGTTGTTATAAAGTAATGGGCGTTTGTTCTTGCTCAACACAAACTGAATAAATACACATTGAAAATTGCCTACCATCATTCGGATGATAAGGAATTTGAGATTCTTCAATTGTTTATTACATTATTAATCCTTTATAGAATAAGTGGTCTATTGTTTAAATCTAATGGAAGTGCTCAACACAATTTTCCCATTTTTATAGCAAACAGCCAGGGTGTAATTTGTTCACTTTTCTGTTTTTCAGAGTGGTGTGAATGATATTGTTGCAGCAATGCAGCAGTATCAAGCATTTTTGGTGACTAATCTAAGAAGTCAACTACAAAAGGTTTTCCAGCAACATCAAGGAAGTGGACTTGAAAAAGACGTTTTGGCAGTGTTCAACCAAATTGAGGATCCATTTGCCTCTGTTTCAATAACATACAGGCAGGATAGTGTGATAAAGAAAAAAATTAATTTTGTGGAGTGTGAGGAGGTTTCTGTTGGGTATACAGCTTGCATGGTAAAAAAGAGGAAAAAAAGATTTCTCTCTACTGTCTCCAAATGTTTTCATTATGTTCCACTTGTCCAAAGTTTGGAACAGTTCTTGTCCCATCCAAGAATTTTGTCAATGATAGATGAACAGAAGAATTACAGAAGTGAGTATTTGTATGACATCATAGATGGAAAACTCATGAAGTCTCACCCTTATTTTTCTGCCCACCCTTCTGCGTTACAGATAATCCTTTACTCAGATGATATTGAAATTTGTAACCCACTTGGGTCTCATGCCTCGAAAAATAAGTTGGTAATGTTCTATTATACTTTGGGAAACATTAATCCTAAATATCGGTCTAAACTAGCTGCCATTCGCCTACTCGCAGTTGCAAAAAAGAGTGATCTTTCTGAATGTGGTGTAGATGGAGTCTTGAAAAGGCTGCATGAGGACTTAGTAAAACTATATGATGGAGTTAAAATTCAAACTGGAACTGGTGAACGTGAAATATTTGGAGCATTAGTTTCAATATGTGGAGATACTTTGGCTCAACATGAACTTTGTGGGTTTAAAGAGGGTGTCGAATTTGCATACAGTAAATGCAGGCATTGTGAATGTTCATTTGAGGACATGCAAATTAATTTTGATGAGGATAACTTCATAGAACAAACATTTGAACGACATGTCCGACAGTGCAGCAAAATTGATAAGGCCAACACAGAGTACCTTAGAAACAGCTTAAAAACAACATATGGTATAAATAGAAGAAGCAGAATTATTGATTTCCCATCATTTAACTTGATCCAACAAACACCTCAAGACATTATGCATGTAATTTTTGAAGGGATTGCTCCGTTAGAAATAAAGTGTGTATTAAAACACTTAGTTCTTATGGGGGACCTAGACTTAGATCTCTTCAATGCTGCAATAACTGGTTTCCCTTACTCTTCTGTTGATATTAGAGATAAACCAAGCCCTATTACGTTCAGTACATTAGCTTCCAGTGACAATAAGTTGAAGCAATCCTCGGGGCAAATGATTGTTCTGCTGAAAATTCTACCATTTCTTATTGATACAGCCAAAGGTAGTGAACACTATGAAATCATTCTTGAACTTGTTGAAATTGTTCAGATTTTACTTGCTCCTGTCATTGGTCTACAGACAATTAACAAGTTGAAAACGCTCATTGAACAGCACTTGAAGCACATGAAAACCCTTTTTCCAGATAACAACATCACACCTAAACAGCATTATTTGATTCACACACCATCCCAAATTAAACTTTTAGGACCAATGGTTCGTCATATGTGCATGAGATTTGAATCAAAACACTGCTTTTTTAAACAATGGGCATCAAAAATAAATTTTAAAAATGTTTGCAAGTCTCTAATAAGGCATAATCAAATGTATGAATGTTGTCAAAATGTGAATAATTTTGATCACCCCATTTTTTCTAACGAATGCACATTAGGACCAACATCAGAAATAAGCAACATGTCATACTTAAAAGAAAAGATGAGGGCCTTCGTTGGAAATGATGAGGTAAATTATGCCGTGAGTGTTAAATGGCTAAATCTAAATGGTAACAAATACATGAGGGAAAAGTCATTAATTGTGAGTGCTATTGATGCTAGTGGTTTACCTGTATTTGGGCTTGTGAGAAATATCTATGTGATCAATTCATCGTTTTATTGTTTTGAATTACAACAGCACAACACCATTTGTTATGACAGAGATTACATGTCATATAGGATAGACTGGTCTGACTGGTCTGAATGACTATAGACCGGTGGCCCTCACCCCGATAGTCGCTAAATGTTTTGAGAAACTGGTCATGTCCCACATCAAGGCAACCGTCAACATCAATGAGGACCCTCATCAATACGCATACCGTGAGAACCGATCAACAGAGGACGCCATTTCTTCCGTGGTCCACACTGCTCTCACCCACCTGGATCAGAAAGACTCATACGTGCGTCTGCTCTTTGTGGACTTCACATCTGCCTTCAACACCATGATCCCCCAAACTCTGATAGACAAACTATCTACACTTGGACTAAGCCCCTCTATTTGTAACTGGATACTAGACTTCTTAACAGACAGACCACAGTCCGTGAAGATCCACAACTTCTCCTCCTCCACCATAACCCTCAGCACTGGCTCTCCTCAGGGATGTGTGCTGAGCCCCCTTCTGTTCACTCTGCTCACATATGATTGTACAGCCACACTTCCAGGCTGTCATATTGTTAAGTTTGCAGATGATACAGCGGTGGTGGGATGCATCACAAACAATGATGAGTCCAGCTACAGACAGGAGGTGGAACATCTGGAGAGCTGGTGCAAAGAGAACAATCTTCACATGAATGTGAAGAAGACAAAGGAGATGATTGTGGACTTCAGAAGGAACAAACACACCCATGCCCCACTGATAATAGGTGGGTCTGCAGTGGAAGTGGTCTCCAGCTACAAATACTTGGGTGTACACATGAATGATAACCTCAGCTGGAGCAACAACACCACCAGCCTGATCAAGAAAGGTCATCAGAGACTCTACTTCCTCAGACGGCTGAGACGAGCTGGTCTGAGCAGCCCAGTTCTCACCTCGTTCTACAGGTGTGCAGTGGAGAGCATCCTGTGCTCCAGCATCAACGTGTGGCATGGAGGCTGCACAGTTGAAGAAAGAAAAGCTCTGCAGAGAGTGGTGAAGGCTGCACAGAAGTCTGTTGGAGTCAGTCTCCCCACCATCACAGACATTTACACCTCTAGATGCAGGAAAAGAGCCACCTGTATCATGAAAGACCTCACTCATCCAGCACACTCACTCTTTGCCCCACTCCCCTCAGGACGGAGGTTGAGGAGCATCAAGTGTAGAACCACTAGACTGAGGAACAGCTTCTACCCTGAGGCTGTTAGACTCATGAATAAATAAAAATAAAATTAAAATAAACACTGCAAAATATCACATCATGGTGATGCTGATATGTTTTCTTGTTGCTGTGTTCATCTGTGACCATCTGTGACCATCTGCTCATACAAACTCATGTTCGTGCTGCTGTTTATTCCCACTATATTAGGCTTAGTGTATTACTAGTTGATGTTTTTCTTAGTTAGTTCTCGATGTTATTACTGTTTTTCTCTTTCATTTGTTGTTGGATGTAACTGGGACCTCGTGTACATAATCTCGTTTTCATCTCATGTACCACATGCGGTGCAAATGACAATAAAGACTCTCTGACTCTGACTCTGACTCTGATAGAGATTCCAAACATGGCACAAGCAACAGAACTGATATTGGCTGATAATGTAATAGATTTCACTCCATACTACAGTTTTACACACAAAGGTATGACATATGCTGTTATGAAATATTACCTGGGTGATGTAATTGGACTACACACGAGCTTGCATGATGCATTATAAAATATACTGTTTTACATGGATGGACAGTATCATCAGGTTATTGTTTCAGTTTAGCAGCAATTTTGAAACTTAAGTTGTTGCCTTTTCTAGCACTGAGAGTTTTTATTGTGGCTGTTTGTCATAGTGAAGTTAAAGAAATTCTAAAAGTGTTAATCTGCTTGATCAAGTGAAATATGAGCTGTATGATGTTTTTCAAATGAGGCTTGCTTAACAGTGTTTCATATGTTCTGTGAGTCTTGCAGCTTTTGTTAATGTAAGACACATGTTGTGTAAAGCAAATTTGTGTAATTAAATAAATTTCTTAAATTAAGAAGTTGTTCATGGCTTTACTCTTAAAATAAGGAAAATAATTATATTCTTATTCTAGAATTTCCTCCAAACCATTGTCATACCTTGTAACTAGTAAATATGGCTCAAGATTAGCTGAAATATCTTATTAAGAAAATGTTAGACATCATCATCATCCACTGCACTAAAACCATAGATATACGGGAGTATCAGATGTGGTATATCTCCGTATCCTTCACATATACGGACAATTTCCGGGAATTTCCGTATCGCATCCTCGGAAAATCCAGTTTCCGGATACGAACAGATCCGAACTTTATTGATCCTTAAAAAATCCCAAAATCCGGATACTTTATCTGCTGCAGATCCAGAAATATGTGGCTCTGTTATCCCTCGGGATTACTGCTTACATCTCTTCGGATACTTGCCGCATATATGACGTATGATTGGTTTATATTTACGTATACGTGACATGTCAGTCAGATATTTATGGATTTTTTATCTGTGAAGTATCTGTGAAGTATGCGATTTCTCAGAGATCCAGCAGATCTTTGACGTATCACGTTGAAGATGTCAGTCGTATATTTATCTGTGAAGTATCTGTGAAGTATCTGTGAAGTATGCGATTTCTCAGAGATCCAGCAGATCTTTGACGTATCACGTTGAAGATGTCAGTCGTATATTTATCTGTGAAGTATCTGTGAAGTATGCGATTTCTCAGAGATCCAGCAGATCTTTCACGTATCACGTTGAAGATGTCAGTCGTATATTTATGGATTTTTATCTGTGAAGTATCTGTGAAGTATGCGATCCCTCAGAGTTCCAGCAGATCTTTGACGTATCACGTTGAAGATGTCAAGTCGTATATTTATCTGTGAAGTATCTGTGAAGTATGCGATCCCTCAGAGTTCCAGCAGATCTTTGACGTATCACGTTGAAGATGTCAGTCGTATATTTATCTGTGAAGTATCTGTGAAGTATGCGATCCCTCAGAGTTCCAGCAGATCTTTGACGTATCACGTTGCAGATGTCAGTCGGATATTTAAGGATTTTTATCTGTGAAATACCTGGAGGTATGCGATCCCTCGGAGTTCCAGCAGATCTTTGGCGTATCACGTTGCAGATGTCAGTCGGATATTTAAGGATTTTTCATTTATGCAAATTCGTGCACATTTGGGAATATTTGGATATATTGGAGAAAAAAAAGAGTTAGTAATTTTGTACTGTTGGTTGAAGAATATTATTGTTTAACCTGACTGTTGGAAAAAGTTGGTTGAAGATTATTATTGTTTACATGGTTTGACTACTGTTGTTTAATCTGATTGTTGGAGATAAGGGGCAGATATAATAAGATGCCACCTTTCATTTTTTTACATTTTGTACAATATCATTATGAGATTGCCTTGTATTGTTTCTTTTGTAAAAAAATGAACAAATTTAATAAACATAAACAATATGATATACTCTGCCTGAAAATACAGGTTTTGCATGTAGGTAGACCATGTAAAATAACACCAATGCTTACCGGTAGTTGTTTTTTTTACCCTAACCCTCCATTAATTTTTTTATTTTTAATGTGAAGCACTTTATATAACTACATTTGTTTTAAATCTGCAATACAAATAGTTGGCTTCTAACATCTTTACATTTTAACATCACCCAGTTTTCTACATCAACATTAGTCTTTAATTTTGATTTATGTACCAACATCATGATGTACAAATCACAAGCTGGACCAAAAGCAGTCTAGTAAATACACAGTGGTTTGTATCTTCAGAACAACTACTGTAATGCAAACATCAGACATAAAAAAACTGACCATGACTTTTATTTTTTTTATTAACACCCCCCCACACACACAAAGAGGAGAAGAAGAGGAGATATATGGATGCAGTTAGAGAGGACATGAAGGTAGTTTGAGTGAGGACAGAGGATGCAGAGGACAGAGTGAGGTGGAGGAGGATGACTCGCTGTGGTGACCCCTGAAAAGGGAAAAGCCAGAAGAAGAAGGTGCTCAAGGCAGCCTGGGTTGCATTTCTCACTGGGCACTCTGCGATGGACTTTGTTCTGAAGCTCAGCAAATGAGTCAGAGGCGCTCCTCTCTCGCAAAATCCTCCATCCTCTTAACTTTGTAGGCAATCGTGGAGCTCAGTAAAGAAGGTATTTGTCAACATATTTGACTCCTTTTTAACTGACAGAAAAGTCTAATGTTCATGTAATAACAGCGTCCATGAGGTTAAGACTTGTACTCGAAGAACAAGGGAAACAGCGTGTGTTGGGGTAACCTAGGTTTGACACCCTGATGCATGCTCAATAATCCAGGTAGAAAAATCTAAAAAAGCTAAGTCTGGTCCTCTGGACATTCAAAAAATAAAAAATAAAGCACAAAAAAAAACTGTAGAAACGTTTCGTCTTTCGTCCGAAAGACTTCCTCAGTCTGAGAAGCTGTATTCAGCTCAGTCTTATAAATAGCACCCTCCCACAGTGGATCAACCAGTTGGCTGATGACAGCCTGAAACCAGCTGCTCACATGAGCAAGGAGGACCATCAGCCTGACGATGGATCGTTAACACCCTGATGGTTGTTTGCTATTCACAGAGGGCTGAGTGATACTAGCAATAACAGCATTGTAAGAGGGGGACAGTTGAACCCGGAGGCCTCCACCTCTGTTTAATGATGGACGGTTTCTTTTCACAAAGATGGCCTCCTTTACTCCTCTCTCAAACCATTGTTCCTCTCTATCAAGGATGTGAACATCTTCATCCCTGAAAGAGTGACCGCTGGCCTGGAGATGAGTGTAGACTGCAGAGTCCTGACCTGATGATGTTGATCTTCTGTGCTGGGCCATCCTTTTGGCCAGTGGCTGTTTAGTTTCCCCGATATAAGACTGATCACAGCCCTCCTGACACTGAACAGCATACACAATATTACTCTGTTTGTGCCGGGGACTGGATCTTTGGGATGAACCAGTCTTTGCCGTAATGTATTTTGGGGTTTAAAAGCCACTGGGAGGGGGGTATACAAGCCACCCAGTGGCTTTTAAACCCCAAAATACATTACGGCAAAGACTGGTTCATCCCAAAGATCCAGTCCCCCGGCACAAACAGAGTAATATTGTGTATGCTGTTCAGTGTCAGGAGGGCTGTGATCAGTCTTACATTGGGGAAACTAAACAGCCACTGGCCAAAAGGATGGCCCAGCACAGAAGATCAACATCATCAGGTCAGGACTCTGCAGTCTACACTCATCTCCAGGCCAGCGGTCACTCTTTCAGGGATGAAGATGTTCACATCCTTGATAGAGAGGAACGATGGTTTGAGAGAGGAGTAAAGGAGGCCATCTTTGTGAAAAGAAACCGTCCATCATTAAACAGGGGTGGAGGCCTCCGGGTTCAACTGTCTCCCTCTTACAATGCTGTTATTGCTAGTATCACTCAGCCCTCTGTGAATAGCAAACAACCATCAGGGTGCTAATGATCCATTGTTAGGCTGATGGCCCTCCTTGATCATGTGAGCAGCTGGTTTCAGGCTGTCATCAGCCAACTGGTTGATCCACTGTGGGAGGGTGCTATTTATAAGACTGAGCTGAACACAGCAACTCAGACTGAGGAAGTCTTTCGGACGAAAGACGAAACGTTTCTACATTTTTTTTGCTTTGTTTTGTTTTATTTTTTGAATGTCCAGAG
>JBBPBX010056139.1:3752-22866 GCA_038048925.1 Garcialebias charrua
ATATATATATATATATATATATATATATATATATATATATATATATATATATATATATATATATATATATAATATATATATTATATATATATATATATATATATATATATATATATATATATATATATATATATATAATATATATATTTAGTTTTATTAAAAAAACTAAATTGTGGAGTTTTGTAAAACTAAGAACCTTAACAAGCTAAAATAATAGGTCAAGTCAGTTCTAAAAGACTTACTAGTTTATGGTGGGGAAAATATAAGAAAAATTGAAAAGTTTAACGATTAAGTAATGAGGTTGGACTATTTTAAAATAATTGTAATATTTTTAATTATGTATGCATGTGTAATATTTTTTTATTGAGAATGTGGTATTTGCACCTTATGCTGATGATAGTAATATGTCTGTCTTACTCTCACTCTGCTGCTTGTTACATCTGTGCAGTTTATATCCAACTTGCTGCCTTGCTTGGAATGTTTTTGAAAAAAAAATGTTGTTGTTGTTTTTTGCCAGTGGGGGGGGGCAACACTGTGAATGGGCTGCCCTCCTTGCTTTCTGTGTCTGAATGTGTCACTTTTCTAACTTTCCACACTGGTACAGTATTGTCTTAACTTTGCTCTGGATTAAATGTTTATGCTTTTACATCTTCTTTTTTTTTTTAACTCCATTTGTCCTTTGAGGACTGACCGGGGTTGAGTTCTCCAGGACTGACAGAAACTTTGTCATTAATGTCTATTATATTTATTCTTAGACACAAAGATGAAAGGATGATGTTAGAAAAATTATTCAGAAATAATCACTCAGGAGTCGAGGATTGAAGTGAGACAAAATGTATCAACTAGAAAGTTCCTGGAGAAACTTTGACAGGGCCTGCCACGGGGTGGCCATTTAAAAATCTAGCTTTTAGAGTACTGTGTTGGGGTTTGCTCTCAGCTAGGACCATACCAAATTTCAGCTCAATATGGAAAAAAAATCAATGATTTATAGTCATTTTTCTTGTAAACTATGGTGTCCATCTTGGATTTTTGGTTTGGTCATTATGTGAATGGAAACATTCTCAGCTACCAAATTTCAGCTCAATATCTCAAATAATGACTGAGTTATAGTCAATGTTGACTTTTCTGAGGTAGCTGTGGCAGCCATCTCGAACCAAAATGGCTCCAAAAATTATTCAGTGTTCTTTTCAGAGACCTTTTCCCTCTAGGTCATGTGACCTCACTGTGGCAGTTAGAGTCTGTTAAAAGGTCCATCAGGCATTTTGAATGAGGAAAAGTATGTCTTTGTTTGCAACTTATGTCACCATGGTAACTCTCACACATTAAGCTTGATTTATACTTGACGCGTCGCGCCGCGCGCCAGAAGTGACGCAATATCGCAGTCCCCGCCCCCTGCGCGTTGGCCCCGCGCCTCGTCTTGCCGCGTGTCGCGCACCTCCGAATTTTTGAAACTCCGCAAGCGGCGCGCGCCACACCGTTGACTTTTGCCGTTGACGCCGTGGACTGGGCTCAAAGAACAGCACTTTGCCATGCTCCGCCGTGCATCAACTATAAACAATGTGGCGAAACTATGAACGCAGCGCCGCGCGCCACGCTCTGCGCGCGCTCCAGCTTGCGGACCAAAGCGCGACTATAACTCAGCCTTTACAGTGCTGAGACGGTTAATATAATATTTGTGGGGGGACATGTTGCGGTTTGGGCCACATTAAAGTTGATTGAAGAGCAAGACTTTTTTCAGGTGGCTGGATAGATAGCTGCCTTTCTAGGCAGTTCCCATAAAGACTATTTTACACATAGGCCTATAAAGCTGAAATTTGGTCTGGTTATAGGTGAGAACGTTTCATATTACTTATTCAGAGTCAGAGATTCTTTATTGTCATTCGCACGCCATGTGGTACATGTGATGGAACAAAGTATGTACACAAGGTCCCAGTTACATCTATCACTAAAATGTAAAAGAAAAACAGTAATAACAGCTAAGATATGAACTAAGAAAAACATCAACTAAAAATACACTAAGCACTAATAGCATAAAAACATTACGTTGACCAACAGCACGAACATAACTCTGTGTGAGCAGTATTGAATCCAAATCAAAAATCTAAGATGGCCACCCTAGCTTAAAATAAAATAAAAAAAAGATTACTGTTTTTTCTTGCCTAGAAGTTGTAGTTCTTTGCATAATTTGCATGTGTAGCCGACATCTTCTAATTTTTCTTTTCTGAATGTACCGGTACTCTGCGTTGTGTGTGTTTGTTGACCAAAGAATCACTATTCATTCAAACCTTCGAAATAAAATACAAAACAGAAACAAATCATCTGCCCCACAGTTACAATTATATATTAAATTTGATCATTGAGCTTACACTTCTTTATTCGTTCAACCTTTATTTAGGCAGGTTAATCCCATTGAGCCTTGAGGACTCATTTACAAGAGAGATCTGCTTAACAACTGATCAACACAAAAGAACCAGTTCACATACCTGTTTAGCCTGGCCCTCGCCTTCCTGCACAGCTCCGCTCAATTCTCATTTCCCTTCACTGCACAGTCTGGGACTTCTCTCATTAACAACCATTTCTCCGGTAGATTTTTGTTCGGACCAATCAGAGAACAGAAGGGACGGAGTTTTGGACCCTAACCCACGCCCCCACCTGTCCCAGCGCGCAGAGCCCTATAAAAGGGCTCTGCCAGCGCGCAGTCAGCGAGCACCGGCATGTTCTCATTCAAAGCGATGCAAAGCGATGCAGAACTGTTTTATATGTGACACAAATTTATTAATTTCCCCTTCTTAATCCCTTATCTGGAGTTTTCTTTTGTTTTTTGGGCCAAAAGTCAAGTGATCGCTCGCGCCCTCCTCCTTCTCTCCCTCCGCTGAAATGAACAAGGAAATGGCTGTCACGAGAATTAAACTCGGGTTTTACGTTGCTGACCGAGTCCCATCAGATGTTCTGGTCTTCTGGTGAGCTGGACCAGCGATCCATGGTTTTATTGTATTTTATTAAAACGTTTTATTAACATATAAACACAGAATTTCCAGCGCGGCAGCCAGCAGCAAGAGGCTGCAGGAGGCGGAGCAGTTGTCAAGTTCACCAGAGCACGGGGGGTGGCTCTGAGGGGAGGGAGCAGAATGCTTTCCCTGTTCAAAATATCCAATGGTTTTGTTCCTCAGCAGAGCCCACGCCTCCAGCAAGAATCGTTTTAAAATGGAGAGGTCCCAGACCCTAGTCTGAAGCAAAGTGAAGGACAGGGTGTGGTTTTAACCAGGCTAATACCTGTTTAAACTAAAACTGTTTTCAGCACAGCAGCTCATATACCCAGGCTTCCACATGCACACATTTGATGGGAAAATAAAAAAAGAATTACAGTAGCATGGGAAAATCTACTTGAACTAACATGGGACTTCAAGCTTAACTTCACCCAATAACGTGCTGTCAAACATAAAAACACAGATTTGTATTAAGCAAATGTAATAATATAGATAAATATGTCAGTTTGCTGACTTATCTATAATTTAGATGATAGATTTGAGCAGGTTTAGACTGACACAAATTTACCATCAGTTTTACGGGTTCTCAACTTTTTCAGATTAAATCAATAAATCTGTGGCTCAGTGAATGTAAAGTAACTTGACAGGAAACGTTATTATGTTGACCTACCAAAGGCAGAGTCATTTAATAACAAAATCATCAAATTACAATCAAAGCATATTTACATAGATTGATCGATCACAACTTATAACTAACTTTTCAGCAGATTAAAACATAAGAAGAACAGAACACAAGTTAATGGGTCTTATATTAACTTATTTCTGTGGCACAAACTTACAGTTTGACATTTAGTAATAAACATAAGGAGGAGTTTAAGGAGGAAGATTAAAGATAGAAAGGAAATGGTTGAATCTTATCTTGAGATGTTTTAACCAGAGATAGCATCCTCTGATCGGTTTCAGCTGGACGTCCGTACCATGATGAAACAACTTTTACCTTCGTGAAGTTGATCCTGTCTCGACTCCGGTAAATTAGTCAAGCCATACGCGCATGCCCTGCTGCGTTTTACAGGTGACCACTTTCATCTTGCCACGGTCTCGAGACCGTCTGCTTCGGCCTCCCAGAGTAATGCCCTCAGCTCTGGTTTGGTTTTCAAGATAACTTCCAGAAAGAGTTCACAGCTTGGAGCTGTGACACTCGAAATGGTTCATAGCTGACGCGCTGTTTGAACCTCGCTGAAGACGTGGGCCTTTGGCTCATGGCCGGACGTACATCAGCTTGGAGAAAGACGTCTATGCATCTTCCCTTCTTCCAGAGAACTCACAGTTGTTGAGTTAGAGGTTCCCCTTTGCACTAAAGTCAAAACGGAAGTAAGACTTTATATGGAGGGTGGAGTCTGCCCACCTCCTGAATGGCTTATTGGTTGGTTTAACAAAATAACGGATGGATTTTTCATCCCATAGGCAGAAGGTCTCTGAAGGACAGTAGGAAAACTTGTTTATAGAATCGGCCAGATGGCCGCTTGTGAGCACAAAGAATATTATGGCTAACTTCACAGACAACACAAAAGGAAGTTGCAAGTTAAAAGTTTACCCTGAACTGTGCCATAATATTAAAGCCTGCTTGTTCTGCAGAAATAAACCAGCAGAAGGGTCAAACTCATGTAAATAACAGATCATCATTAAATGACAAAAATATACTGTTGATCAATTTTGAATTAACACACATTAAAAGAAAGTTATTTCTGATTGATTGGTGTCTCTTAATCCAAAATAAATGTAACAAAATTAGTGTCCACTTGTCTCCTTGAGGACTCAAGAAAGTGTAACACTCAAAGTTTCAGAGAGATATGAAAAGGTGTACTTGAAGGTCAAGCATGAGGACCTGTATCACTACAGTCCCCCTTTTTGGAAGTCATCGCCTGTCCTTGGAGATGAGTTCCAACACGAAAGGATACCACCGAATGTCTCTGACCTCTATGTAATCCAGCAAGTGGAAAAAAAAAAGTCAAAAAAAAGTTCAAAATTATACTCCCATAATGTTTTTGGAAATTCCATACTGTTCGTAAGTAATCCCATTGCGGTAAGCTTTCAATCCTTTGGAAAACATAGTCTGTTAACCCATGGAAAACTGAGTCTGTGATCCCTTGGAAACAAAGTCTTATAATCCACAGCGGTAATTCCACAACGATTGGGGTTATTGATTTCATCAGCAAGAATGGATTTTAATCAGCATGTAGAGGGGATCCCTCGATTGAAGCAGAGGAGGCGGCCCTTGGATGAAGGTTGAAGACCAACGTTGGAGTAGCAGGTCCCCACATCGAAGGTTGCGGGCTGGATGGCTTCCAGTCGGTGCCACCCTGGTTCAATGTGTCATGCAATTATGTGGTTTTAGGTGGGCTTATGACAGGGATTCTACATTAGGCCCTACCTATATGCACCTGGTATGTAAGCTATCATGGATTAGATCAGCTAAAATTACCAATTAAGGGGTGGATCAATGCTGTAAAAATCAGATATAGGGATCTAGGGCTGGGCGATATATCGATATTTTTAAAATATCGAGATTTTTTCTAAAGAGATATAAGACGAGACTATATCGTTTATATCGAGAATCCACCGTCTGTCTGTTTTCTCCCACTCGCCCCCCTCCTTCTCCTTCACTGAGCAGCACAGACCCAGCCCCTCCTTCCTGCAGGAGGGCGGAGCCGCAGAGACTTTCAGCACAACAAGAAGTAAACACGGCAGATATGAAGAGCCGCGACGCAGCTAGTTTGGATTTAAATGGTCAGATGAGGGCAGAAAAAATATTTTTGTAGACGATGCTGAAAATAATCCCGACGAAGGCTCGGATCTACGAATCTTTTTCACCATTTAAACAGCGGAGTGGAGCGTGAAACGGCAGAACCGAGTTTTTTTTTTACAGCCTCCTGCTTCATTAAACAAACCACGGGTCCAAGCTCATTTAGTCGTGCGCGCACTGCAGCGCTTTCATGAGAGGAGCAGAAGGACGTGGAGACATTAATAAATCAGCAGCTCATCACATCGCCAAAGAAACGGTCCTTAGCGGCTAACAAGATGGCTAACGCTTTAGCCGCCTTCTTCCACAGCTGAGACTGACCGTGTCTTTGGCGCTATATGATAAACTGCTGATTTAATAATGTCTCCGCCTCTCTGTTCACGTTTCTGAGTGGAGGCTGTCGTGTTTTTACACAAGGATTCAATGCGACACTTTAGAGCAACTTAAGAGAACGTCTTTCGTGAACCCGGAAACAACCCCCTGACCCTTTCACAATAAAACCGGATACAGTATATCAAATATATTATACCACAGAGGCTCACATTTACTGCAGTTCACAAACACTGACTAAAGTGAAAGCACCTTTCTATCTTATCAAGAGACTCAAAGCTCTTTAAAACACAATCTGTGTCCTCATTTACCCATTTATACAGCACTCTGCTAGAACTGTACAAAGAATAATCAGTACTTTTATCACATTCATACACTGATGGGACACACATCAGAGGCAATGACACAGCTGCCCTCAGCTGAAGAGGACTATTATTTAATAGGTGTAAATAAATGTCTAAAAAATAAAGTAATGTATAAAATAGTTCATTTTTTAGACATTTATTTTGTAGAGTTACAGCTGTTTGTTAATAAATGTTGCTGTGTGACAACTGGGACAAAGCTTTGACTCAGAAATATATTTTTGTTATTCTTTTATGGAAAGAAAATTATATCGAGATATATATCGTATACCGCAATATATCACAACAATATCGAGATATGAATTTTTGTCCATATCGCCCAGCCCTATAGGGATCTATACCTATAGAGTTTTTGGAGGGCTTCTGTAACGAAGGCCTCTTCTTTCAAACTATTCCTCCATTCATTACTTAGTTTAGGTTAAACTAAAATAGAAAAATGTAACATAGTTTGGTCTAAATGTCTGTTGGCCTTTTAGACGAACGACGCAAGATTTGGTATTCCCTATAAATTTTGAAGTCTATGGCGAGACTCATCAAAATGAATAGATCTAGAATAGAAACGATCGAATCGGTCCTACCTAAATGATTGGGAGATCAGTGTAGATTATAGTACCTTAAGTAGTATTAATCTACAATGACTCTTCAAAGATTGAGATCTTTAACAAAATGAACAGCATGTTGGCATAGTTAAATCCATTTAAGTCTTCAACTAACATTAATCAAAACCTCTTTTGGCTGGGAGTGTTCAGAAAACAATAACAACTTCAATAACAACAAAAGTAGCAATTAAGCAACTAAAAACAACGTTTCACTACGTCAAACTCACTCTGGTCGTCAGATTCCAACGTGTCACACACAAGAAAAACAGTTCTTAGCTTTATAACCGATGTCAATTAAATCCTGCAGATTTAAACGGTTGTTAAGGTTAGTTTTTTGTTGTGGGTTTTATGCTTAGCGTTTCTAAGTTCTAGTTGGAACGGTTTCTTTTCGCAACTAGTATAGTTTAAACTGTTTAGTTTATTTACTATCCTGTGCTTGGACGACCTTATTTTCCCATGAAGTCTGTGAGTTTGCGAGAACTTTGTCATTTGTGGGGTTATTGAAATCTTTGTCCTTGACATGGGCATGACCTAACATCACCCCCCTGTGGTCATGGGGGACCACGCACACAGGTGTGGACGTCCGTCCATGGGCACGAGTTAGGATGCCTTTGTTTAGTTTAAGCTGTTTGCGCAGTTTATTGGGAGCCTTGTACAGGAACCTTATAGGTTTCGGCCAACGTATCTGTACGTTTACCTCTTTCTGCATAATTCAGGCGTGTCACAACTGTCGGCGCAGTCGCAGGTGTTAGATTGGTCAGACTGCGACGGGTCACTGTCGTTGTGGTGTGTGTCTTCCCACTTCATGACTGAAGAGGTGCTCTTTGAGTCTGTAAGAACTATGTCATCTCTGAGTAGTTCTAGATTCAAATGCTCTTGAACCAAGGTTTCATCGAAAGCTTGGCTGATAGCCGAATTACCTGTCCCAGAGGACAGTACAGCGTCCTCGGTGTGGGATCCTTGGACCGCCACACCTTCATCTACCAGTGGTAGGTAATGTGAGTTTGCCCCCCTTTTGTTTGAGGAGGGGTCCTCGAAATCTGCAACAATGATGTCCAAGTGACTGTCAGCATCTGGTAGACTGTCATTTTGTGGACTCAGATGCCCTTGAACCAAGGTTTCATCGAAAGCTTAGCTGATGGCTGAATTACCTGTACCAGAGGACAGTACAGCCTCTTTGGTGTGTGTTCCTTGGATCACCACACCTTCTTCTACCTGTGGTAGGTAGTGTTCAGTGAGTGCTGCATGTGTCAGCTCACAGAGGAGGTTCTCCTGTAGGGCCAGAGCCTGGTCCAATTGTTGAGTCTCCTCCGTCTCACCTGTATCTGAAGGTTCACTTACCGAGCTCGTGCTCTTGGCTGGGGAATCCCTTGTGACCTCTGCGGTACCTGTTGTTAGATAGTCAGTGTCCTGACCTTGGGGAGGCACCTCGATTGGCAGTGGACTGCTCACTGTGGCCCACATTGTCTGATTGCCATAATTTATAATCGCGTCGAAACGGTTTATAAAATCTTGGCCTACCAAAAATGGAGTCTGGAGTGAGTCAAGTTCAGACACATACACCGGGTGGTATAGTGACATTTTGCCAATCTGCATGTGAACCATGGCTATAGCTGTCAGGGATGTTCCCGTCTCTGCGAGGCCCAGTAGCTCAAAAGCACAATTCCCGAAGGGTATTTGCCTGTCAACACCGTTAGCGGCGGTCCGTAGCTCCTCAAACAGTTCGGCTGACATGACAGACACGTCTGAGCCGCAATCCAGGAGTGCTTCTCGCGCGAGGACCCCTTCCAGTGTGAGTGGCAGGTAAGCTTTCTTAGCCACCCCCCTTTTGATAAAGTTACACAGAAACCGTTCAGGTTTAAGCACACGCTTCTGTTTACGTGTACCTCTGACTGTGTAATCTTCGTTGCTGTCAGTATCATGATGGCTGTCTGCCTCATGACCTTCGGGACGTTGAACATCAGCAATTTGTTTGCTGTCAGCATCCTTGTCAGTGTTGACGTTGTTGTTGTCAACTGTGTGCACTGAGTTGTTGCAAAAGGCAGTGCTGCGCGTCGCCTCACCAGGTTGAACAACGTTGTTTGTGTTATTATCAAGGATAACGCCACACATTGTGTCAGCTTGGTCATCTGCTGTAACATTCAAATCATTTAACAAACTACTTACTTCCTCGGTCTCTTCCGAGCGCGGAGGCGTCGTTTCCTTAATCTGGAGCTTGTGTGACTCTTTGCATGTCTCGAACTGTGCAGCTCGAGGTGCAGGGGCAGGAGGGCCGCTTCTCGGGGGTACCTGTTGGGACCGACCATTGTTCCATGGGTCACGGCGCCCAGACATAAACTTCTCTCGAAGTTCACCCACTGTGAGACCTAGGTCAAAACCTTTTTGGTTCGATCTGAACCATCTTGGTTCACCTAGAGAGCGAACACCTACCTTTTGTGGTTCTTTGCACGTCTCAGATTTGTCCATCTGAAGTGCCCGAGGAGTAGAACTCCCTTTGAACCGAAATGAGTCACTTTTCCAGCTGGTATCAACATACTGTAGTTTGTTATTATGAAAATCCTGTGTACTCTCGCACAGTGTAGGAGAGGAAACCTCTTCTATCAGCTACGAGTGGGATTTGACCTTTTGACCTGGGCACACCACTGAGGGTGTTTTGTGTTGTTTGAGCATATCAAAAACTTCCACAGCGTATTGTTTAATTTCTGCCATGGTACTCTCTGTGAAATTAACCTTGAAGCGAACACATTTGCCGTGAAAAGGCAAGAGATTTGCAGCGAAAAGACGTTTAAACTGTTCACACTCCTCTATTCCATGGACAGATATGTCACCTGAATAAACAGAGAGGAGCCTGTCGAAAAACAACAGGGGATGTTCACCTGATTGCTGAAGGACATTCCTCGCAGCAAAGTAGTTCCCACGCGTTGAAGCAGTTGCTCCCACTGTGTGCGGAACATGGGTAGCACTTACACGGCCAGAACGAAACCATTTAGGTTCAATCAGAGTATAGGCCCCCTCATTTGATGCACCTGTTAGACCATCCATTTTTGTATTGATTTTCTGTGAAAAATCAAGTAAAATGGTTCTTATTTTACAGTGTGCTGTCTCACCATGTGATGCCTGCGGCAGTCAACATGGTGTTCAAGATGTGAATTCAAATAAAAATCAGTGATTTTTATTAATTTGTCGACCTGTGACAAGATCAAACAAAGTCGGCTATCTTTGTGTGATTTTTGTGAAAATCAAGACAAAAGATGCCTTGTGTGTTATTTTAAACTTGCAGTTTAAAATAAACTAGACAGCCTTGTTGCACAGAATTTATGATAAAAGTGTCAAGTTTTATCAAAAAGCAGACATGTCTGTATTAATTCTGTGTAACTGTTCTGCTGTCAACATTTGATTATATGTGAAAATCAAATGAAAGGATGCTGTGTGTCTACATGTCAACTGTACTCTATTTAAAACAGGAAAGTGGACCTGTAGACTGAATTACATCTAAAGCTTATCCTTTGATGCAACCAGCAGGTGGGGGTACAACGCTGGATATGAGTTTATCTCAGCGACTGCAATTTCTCTATCTGACTGCTATAGAGGCACTGTTGTCACCCGTGAGCGCAGCCACAGCTTTTAGCGTCCACAAACATCCACAAACGGATCAAAAGCATCAATCAGAAAGATCTAAAGCCTTTACATGACAAAACTCTAGAACCCCGGTCTTATAATAGACGAGTCAATGTGAGTAACGTCGTTTGGACTGTGAAACTTTAAACTTTGTTTAAAAGAAAACGGTCGGTCCACATAAACCAGTTGCAGCTTCCGGTGTCACGTGACCTGGTCACATGGCGTTCGGTAGTCTTACACCAACTGTGTTAATACACCCATTAAAATCTCAAAAACACCGCGATGAAACAGTCTTTCAAAGATAGTAACGGACAAACAAGCATGAAACTTGTAAGGGCTGGTTTACTGAAGTGAAAGCTGACGAGGAGTGGGCCTTCCCCACCCCGCAAGCGTCACCACTTACAGCGTAATCGACCAATCACAGTGAAGACAGAACATGTAGTTCTAAACCCAAGTGTTCATGGGTAATGGAGTCTTCTAAACCTTACGTCTCTGTACGTCACTCACGTGTGACGTGCCGTTCGAGCGTTGCGTTCACGGACCTCGAGGTCGGTCGAACTTTAGCGTTGAACGGACTTTTCAACATCCTAAAACACTTATAAATATCGCAAAACACCGCGGTTAAGCCAGTCTTTGACGATATCACGTGCATAGAAACGAACAACACAGATAAACTGTCAGAAATGTGTGCAAAAATGAATATCTGACAACCAGCAGTCTACGGAACCAACTTTTTTGAACACGACACACATTGGACCAATCATAGCGCTTCTGCAGCCGAAGCTTCGGTAACGCTAACGTTAGCTCGACCCAAAGTCCTGGACACTCTTTCACAAAAGAAACGTATAAAACACCACAGAAAATTCTGTTAACGAGCCCAATCACATTCAGGCTAGCCCCCACGCCTTCCAAAGAAGGCAGTACGCTAACTGTTGACAACAACGGACTTTACGTCAATCGGAACCAGATCCGGGTCCAAAGCTGAGTGGGATCACCCGAACCTCAACAAACACTCGTTGTAACAGACGAAGGTACAATGGAGTAGCACAACAATGCGAAACAACAGACCGTAGCTGTAATAAAATGAAGCAGCGGTGACACGACGGTCACAACAATGAAAAAATGCATGCAGCCTCGCGACACGTTATGCACGTCTCACTCAGTGGCACAGACAAAAATCATCCCCAGCTTCAAACATACGTTTAAAAGTGAAAGAAAAAATAATCCTAACGTGAAATGAACCAGACAATGCAGCGATTAGCAATCTCTATGACACTCACCAGCCAGAACTATTTTATAAGTCCAAAACAAGGATACGAACTATATGTCAACACGTTATGAGCACAGAAACATCAATTTAATATTTCAGAAGACCTGTACATGGGCCACCAATTGTAATAATATAGATAAATACTGTATGTCAGTTTGCTGACTTATCTATAATTTAGATGATAGATTTGAGCAGGTTTAGACTGACACAAATTTACCATCAGTTTTACGGGTTCTCAACTTTTTCAGATTAAATCAATAAATCTGTGGCTCAGTGAATGTAAAGTAACTTGACAGGAAACGTTATTATGTTGACCTACCAAAGGCAGAGTCATTTAATAACAAAATCATCAAATTACAATCAAAACATATTTACATAGATTGATCGATCACAACTTATAACTAACTTTTCAGCAGATTAAAACATAAGAACAACAGAACACAAGTTAATGGGTCTTATATTAACTTATTTCTGTGGCACAAACTTACAGTTTGACATTTAGAAATAAACATAAGGAGGAGTTTAAGGAGGAAGATTAAAGATTGAAAGGAAATGGTTGAATCTTATCTTGAGATGTTTAACCAGAGATAGCATCCTCTGGTCGGTTTCAGCTGGACGTCCGTACCGTGATGAAACGACTTTTACCTTCGTGAAGATGATCCTGTCTCGACTCCGGTAAATTAGTCAAGCCATACGCGCATGCCCTGCTGCGTTTTACAGGCGACCACTTTCATCTTGCCACGGTCTCGAGACCGTCTGCTTCGGCCTCCCAGAGTAATGCCCTCAGCTCTGGTTTGGTTTTCAAGATAACTTCCAGAAAGAGTTCACAGCTTGGTGCTGTGACACTCGAAATGGTTCATAGCTGACGTGCTGTTTGAACCTCGCTGAAGACGTGGGCCTTTGGCTCATGGCCGGACGTACATCAGCTTGGAGAAAGACGTCTATGCATCTTCCCTTCTCCCAGAGAACTCACAGTTGTTGAGTTAGTGGTTCCCCTTTGCACTAAAGTCAAAACGGAAGTAAGACTTTATATGGAGGGTGGAGTCTACCTACCTCCTGAATGGCTTATTGGTTGGTTTAACACTAGGATGACTGAATTTTCAAGATCCTGAGGACAAACCCCCTCCTTCTCCTGACAATAATTGGACCATTAACTGCCTTTTGTTATAAATATATGTGCACTCAACTCAGACACCCCCACCACACCAGACTGCACAGACTGCATTCCAATGTTTCCACCAGGTAAGTAAGACTCTGCTTGCACTTCCCCCCTTAGTCAGAAGAGAGGCCCTGACCTGAATTCACACATAACAGACCCTGAATTTATCTCACAGTTGAGCATTTTGGGACATCCACTGAACGGAAAGCTTTGTCTGCTCCAGAACAATTTTATGCATAAAATTGTCTTATTCTGCTGTGCTGATTATCCTGTAACCCTGATGGTCTGTCAAATAAATTATTTTGCTTACAAGTACTGTCTCTCTCCTTGTCCTTGGCACATGTATATACGGTGCGTGCCGGCACATGCAGGTGGCCCATTGCTGTGTTCTACAACATGCTTGACCTATTGTTGTCCGTCACCTGACGGACCGACACAGGTCACATGACATGAGGTCAACTGACAAAACGACACAGGTCACACGACATGAAGTCAACTGACGGACCGACACTGGTCACACGACATGAGGTCAACTGACGGACCAACACAGGTCACACGGCATGAGGTCAACTGACGTACCGACACAGGTCACATGACCTGAGGTCAAGTGACGGACCAACACAGGTCACACGACATGAAGTCAACTGACGGACCGACATAGGTCACATGACCTGAGGTCAACTGATGGATCGACATAGGTTACACGACGTGAAGTCAACTGATGGACCGACACAGGTCACATGACCTGAGGTCAACTGACGGACCAGACACAGGTCACATGACCCGAGGTCAACTGACGGACCGACATAGGTCACATGACCCGAGGTCAACTGACGGACCGACACAGGTCACATGACCTAAGGTCAACTGACGGACCAACATAGGTCACACGACATGAAGTCAACTGATGGACCGACACAGGTCACATGACCTGAGGTCAACTGACGGACCGACACAGGTCACATGACCCGAGGTCAACTGACGGACCGACACAGGTCACATGACCTGAGGTCAACTGACGGACCGACATAGGTCACACGACATGAAGTCAACTGATGGACCGACACAGGTCACATGACCTGAGGTCAACTGATGGACCGACACAGGTCACATGACCCGAGGTCAACTGACGGACCGACACAGGTCACATGACCCGAGGTCAACTGACGGACCGACACAGGTCACATGACCTGAGGTCAACTGACGGACCGACATAGGTCACACGACATGAAGTCAACTGATGGACCGACACAGGTCACATGACCTGAGGTCAACTGATGGACCGACACAGGTCACATGACCCGAGGTCAACTGACGGACCGACACAGGTCACATGACCCGAGGTCAACTGACGGACCGACACAGGTCACATGACCTGAGGTCAACTGACGGACCGACATAGGTCACACGACATGAAGTCAACTGATGGACCGACACAGGTCACATGACCTGAGGTCAACTGACGGACCAACACAGGTCACATGACCCGAGGTCAACTGACGGACCAACACAGGTCACATGACCCGAGGTCAACTGACGGACCGACACAGGTCACATGACCTGAGGTCAACTGACGGACCGACACAGGTCACATGACCCGAGGTCAACTGACGGACCGACACAGGTCACATGACCCTGAGGTCAACTGACGGACCGACATAGGTCACATGACCTGAGGTCAACTGACGGACCGACACAGGTCACATGACCTGAGGTCAACTGACGGACCGACACAGGTCACATGACCCGAGGTCAACTGACGGACCGACACAGGTCACATGACCTGAGGTCAACTGACGGACCGACACAGGTCACATGACCTGAGGTCAACTGACGGACCGACATAGGTCACACGACATGAAGTCAACTGATGGACCGACACAGGTCACATGACCTGAGGTCAACTGACGGACCGACATAGGTCACTTGACCCGAGGTCAACTGACGGACCGACACAGGTCACATGACCTGAGGTCAACTGACGGACCGACATAGGTCACACGACATGAAGTCAACTGATGGACCGACACAGGTCACACGACATGAGGTCAACTGACGGACCGACACAGGTCACATGACCCGAGGTCAACTGACACACCGGTATAATGGACCAGATTGCACATTTATATACGGTGCGGCCCATCGCCGTGTTCTACAACATGCTTGACCTGGCAGCGATAAATGCTTATGTGTTATACAAGGCCTGCACTGGGTCCAAGGATTTTGGACTGAGGGGTAGGGGGGGGGTGTAGGTGTACAATTAATGGGTCTTTAGTAGGGTCATTAGCATTTGAATCGACATTATATAGCCCACTGAAAGGGACCGGGGGATTTAGAAGCAAAGTTCACTTGCGCAAAAAAGTGCAGCCTTAGTCAAAGTAGTGTTAACAAAATAACGGATGGATTTTTCATCCCATAGGCAGAAGGTCTCTGATGGACAGTAGGAAAACTTGTTTATAGAATCGGCCAGATGGCCGCTTGTGAGCACAGAGAATATTATGGCTAACTTCACAGACAACACAAAAGGAAGTTGCAAGTTAAAAGTTTACCCTGAACTTTGCCATAATATTAAAGCCTGCTTGTTCTGCAGAAATAAACCAGCAGAAGGGTCAAACTCATGTAAATAACAGATCATCATTAAATGACAAAAATATACTGTTGATCAATTTTGAATTAACACACATTAAAAGAAAGTTATTTCTGATTGATTGGTGTCTCTTAATCCAAAATAAATGTAACAAAATTAGTGTCCACTTTTCTCCTTGAGGACTCAAGAAAGTGTAACACTCAAAGTTTCAGAGAGATATGAAAAGGTGTACAGGTAGTCCCCGATTTACGAGCGAGATCCGTCACAGCGAGGCGCTCGTAAACCGGAAATCTCGTAATTTGGAACGGCCGCCATTTCGCTCGTAAATCCGGAAATCCGCTCGTAAATTGGAACGGTTTTCGCTAGCGCACCTAAAAACACTCTATTTTCATCTAAAAACTACTTTTGAGTGCATAAAAATGATCGGAAACGTGTGTTTATATGCTTAACTTGCTAACTGAAGTGAAAAAACACATGAAAACTCAGTATTTTTTTCGTTTTTTCCAAAAATGTGCAGCTCGTAAGTCTGGAACCTCGCAGATCAGAGCGCTCGTAAATCGGGGACTACCTGTACTTGAAGGTCAAGCATGAGGACCTGTATCACTACACAAATAACAACATAAAACAAAATGTGAGTTTAACAAACTTTAGTTTCAAGAATTTACAACAGTTTTACAACATACATGGGAGACACAATTCTGCATGGTCACCTCATCCCAGCTAGGCATGACTGAGAAGAGTGGCAGAACACAGGGGAAATTACCGTATGCAGAAACAGGAAGTAAGAAACAATACATATACCAAGAGAACAAATGTACATGGACAATAAAATAAAAAAGGATTTGGGATGAAATGTAAACTAACATATGCACACATCTGTTACATCCACCCCTCCTATATTTCACCAAAATCCTAGCCAGTCAGATCAATTGCACAGACCCAATACTTAGAAAACTGGCAAATTTGGAGAAAATCTGGCACATGGTTGACATAATCAAGTACAACCTTCAGCATGAGAGCCACCTGCAAAGCAGGTTCAGAAAGAACATAAGGTTGATCAGGCCTCTGCCCTTAACAGATCAATAAAATGTAATTTATGCCATACAATTTTATGCCACTTTCAAACCCATGAACACAGGACATACATAAAAAATATGTATCTGTCGATCTACCCAGCGAAGTTACCACCTGACTTATGGCTAACCCCACTGCAGCATCTCCTCTAAGTGGTATAACCAACTAAATCTAACCACTTGAGTATTACCCAGAGTAATCTTAGGTTAGTTCCACTTAAGGCTGTGTTGAAGGTGACACGCAGATTTGTTGATGACCTCCATCACCCTTGTCTCACCCCGTCACTTGCCCAACCTAGCAGCTGGAGTTGGATCGTAACCCACAAGGAAACTCACATTAACGATTGTTCACCTTCGTTGTAGAATGGCTATTCTTACTGATCTAGGGATTTTTAGAATCCAGGGATTGAATTCCAAGATATTGCTTAAATACTTGCAGCTGAAAAACCCTTAAAAATCTCTTAATTTAGTTGTAGTTGAAGCTTCTTAAATCCATGAACACGAAGTAGTGAAATGATAGTCCAGAATTTTACATTTTATGCTTTGCTTTAGTTAATGATTCGCAGGGGGAACAACGTTATGCACAACCCGATACAATGATTAAAGGTTCAGTATGCAGTTTCTGTAGAACTGCAGCACTTAGAAATATTTTCAAAAGGCAAAGCATTCTGATCCCTCCCCCTCAGAGCCATATGTGGCTCTGCCCCCTTGTGGTCTGTTGAATTTCAAATTCAAGCTCTGTTTTTATTGGCTGATTCAAATTCAAGCTCTGTTTTTATTGGCTGGTTACAAACTCTGTTTTTATTGGCTGGAAAATGGCGGGTCACCTTTTCTTTTTAGAAATGCTTATTTACCACCTGGAGAAGCAAGGGGACAATATTTTTTTTTTTTTTTCAGAGATTACCTGGCTAACATCAGTCTGTCAGGAGGTAGTGACAGAGTGAAGAAATATGTTCATAAAAAAAGCTACATACTGAAGCTTTAATTGTCAGTTTTTAACATGTAGGTGAGTGAATAGAGATGTTGAGAGGAGAGCAGAGGATTCCAGAGAGATATAGTCCAGGGTTGACAAGTGCAGACAAGTGGTGGTAAGTTGGTGGCAAGTGGTTGGACGGCAGTGGAGCAACTGATATGGAGTCACAGAAGCCGTTTTTGCACTGCACAGCCCTCCCCGGCCCAGCTCGTCCCGGGTTGGCCCTGAGCCCAGCCTGGCCCGCCCCCGCTCATTTCGCATTGTGCGGAGAGCCGCCTTGAAGTGGGTGGGGAGTTCTTAGCCAACGCCATTTCCTCACTTGGTTGAACTTATTTTACGTTTGTCTTTTATTTGATAAAAAAAGGAGTTTGTGTTAACCACAGGCATAACACAAACTCCTTTTTTTTTATCCAATAAAAGACAAACGTAAAATAAGTTCAACCAAGTGAGGATCGAACCCGAGTCGAGATAAAGTTTGGAGTGGCAACCCGACGCGCTTCCAGTGAACCACCGAGGCGTGTTGCTATTTCCAGGTCCGACGCACGCTTAAAAACTTTCTCATTGCGTGTGCTGCTGTCCAGCTCCCTCTGTACACGCTCGTCTGCTATGTAGTTTAAAAAGAAGCTGACTTCATCGTTAGACCACGCAACGGGGGCTTGGGATGTAGACATGTTTCCCTAACGTAAAATGGAGGTTGTTGTTAGAACTATGCAGTCGCAGTTGATGACTCAACACTCAGCAGTCCCGCCCCTGCTGCAAACAACGAATCAAATGATGAACAGTACATGACGTCAAACTGGGCCCGGGAGCTCGGCCCGCTTAGAACCTCGGTCTGTCAGGTTCTAAAACTCGGGCTTACGCCAGCCCGAAGAGGCAAATGTGAACAAGATGAACCCGGGTTAGAAGCCGGGTCAGGCCGGGCTGGGCCGGGTAGGGCTGTTCAGTGCGAAAACGGCTAGAGTTCTTGGAGGATCCACAGGTAGGTACAGGAGTTGAGGACTCAGGTTAGACGAAAAGAGGCCCAGGACTGGAGAATCAGGAGGCAGGTTCTATAAGAACACATACAGTAGAACAAGTACCGATTGGCATGTAATGCTCCAGCAGGGAAGGGAGCTCTTCTGCAGCCTCTTATGCCCCTTTTCCACCGGTCGGCTCGGGTCGGATGTTACGTCATATGTGCGTCGCAGAGACCCCCTTTCATCCTTTCCCACCGGATATTCCGAGCGGAGCCGCGCGAGATTTCCTGAGATTTTCGGGCTGGTTTCAGAGGGGTACTGAAGCGAGCTCACCCGCTCCGGAAGTAGGAAGGAGGAGACGAGAGCTGTTTTCTCACGGAAGCGAGGGACGCGATCACTG
>JBBPBX010056140.1:0-22866 GCA_038048925.1 Garcialebias charrua
CTGTTGGCTGAAGATTATTATTGTTTAATCTGATTGTTGGAAAAAGTTGGTTGAAGATTATTATTGTTTACATGGTTGATTATTGTTGTTTAATCTGATTGTTGGAAGTAAGGGGCAGATATAATAAGATTTATTCTTCTTTCTGCTACCTTTCATTTTTTTACATTTTGTACACAATCATTTATGAGATTGTCTTGTATTGTTTCTTTTGTAAAAAAATGAACAAATTTAATAAACATAAACATAAACATTTGACAGGGTTATTGTAGGTAAAGGGAGCCGACTGCCTCTCCTCCGAAGTCTGTTCCGCGTTCCTCCTCTGGAACCTCTTCCGTGTTCTTTTGTGCTCCCGATGTATTTCCTGGGGTATGTTCTTGATTTGGACCTGTACATTTACCTGTGCTGGTAAAATATGGCTGAGCTCCAACAAAAAATGCCAAGGTGAGCTTCTGGCAGAGTTGTGATGGTGGTGCCAGAACAAAATCCATTTGTGTGGCATAGGCTAATGATATCGGTCCATAAGCAAAGCAAATAAAACACTATTTCTGTCAACATGTCGTGATGGTGCAGTAAAAGTGTCACAAAAAGCAAAGATAAATGAAAACGTACAAAAACATGCATCAAGTTGTGTCAGAGGTCATTCAGACCAAGGAGCACCATCTACTACACCAATCCAGGTAGAAAAATCTAACAAAGTTAAGTCAGGTCCTCTGGATGGTTTCTTCTTGTTGAAATGTTTCGTCTTTTTTCCAAAAGACTTCAGTCTGAGGAGTTGCAAAAAACTCAGTCTTATAAACACCTTCTCATAGTGGATCAACCAG
This sequence comes from Garcialebias charrua, assembly GCA_038048925.1. Classification (NCBI taxonomy): domain Eukaryota; kingdom Metazoa; phylum Chordata; class Actinopteri; order Cyprinodontiformes; family Rivulidae; genus Garcialebias; species Garcialebias charrua. The sequence continues at coordinate 822 of JBBPBX010056140.1, forward strand.
TTTGCTGGTTCTCAGGTAGTTCCTGTAGTCTGCCCTCTCCCCTGCCGACTTCTCAAGCTCTCAAACTAGTTTGAGGCCATATGGCCAAAGTGGTTCACAAGGTTTGAACCTGATACTGATCCTAGGATCCTGAAGAAGTCTTTTAGATACTTTGTAAAAGACAAAATGTTTCAACAAGAAGAAACTGACCAGAGGACCTGACTTAATTTTGTTAGAGTAAACGTAGATGTTTAACAACCTGTTAAAATACACCAGAATGCAGGAAATGGCATCTACTTTATTAAAACATTTCCTCCCCCAGACACCCCCCCACCACCACCATCACCACCACCACCATTGTGTTCTCCCCACATTACAAATAGTTCTGATGCCAGTACACTCAGCTGACCAAAAGGGTCTTGTGCCTGAAAATCAGTCATGTTAATCAGGTACACTTTAAACATAAGAGGCAAAACGAGGAGAGAAAAAAATCCAGGAAATCACATTGTAGGATTTTTAAATAATTTATTTGTACATTTTAGTGGAAAATAAGTATTTTGTCAATAACAAAAGTTCAGTTCAATACTTTGTAACATAACGTTTGTTGGCAAAGACAGAGGTCAAACGTTTCCTGTAAGTCTTCAGCATGTCTGCACACACTGTAGCTGTTACTTTGGCCCATTCCTCCATGCAGATCTCCTCTAGAGCAGTGATATTTTGGGGTTGTCGCTGGGCAACACGGACTTTCAACTCCCCCCACAAATTTTCTATGGGATTGAGGTCTGGAGACTGGCTAAGCCACTCCAGGACCTTGAAATACTTTTTGCGGAGCCAGTTCTTCGTTGCCCGAGCGATGTGTTTGGGATCATTGTCGTGCTGGAAGACCCTGCCACGTTCCATCTTCAATGCTCTCACTGATGGAAGGCGGTTTTGGCTTGAAATCTCATGATACATGGCCCCGTTCATTCTTCCCTTAACACAGATCAGTTGTCCTGTCCCCTTTGCACAAAACCATCCCCAAAGCACATTGTTCATGATCATTTTGGATGAGATCTTGCGTGGGGCCCCAGATCTAGGGAGATTATCACTGCATGTCTACCATTTTCTTACAATTGCTCCCACAGTTGATTTATTCACACCAACCTGCTTGCCTGTTGTAGATTCACTCTTCCCAGCCTGGTGCAGGTCTACAATTTTTTTCCTGGTGTTCTTCGACAGCTCTTTGTTCTTGGCCATGGTTGAGTTTGGAGTCTGACTGCTTGAGGCTGTGGACAGGTGTCTTTTATACAGATAATGAGCTCAAACATTAATTCAGGTAACGAGTGAAGGACAGAAGAGCTTCTTAAAGAAGAAGTTACAGTCTGTGTGAGCCAGAAATCTTGCTTGTTTGTCATTGACCAAATACTTATTTTCCACCATAATTTACAAATAAATTATTTTAAAATCCTACAATGTGATTTCCTGGATTTTTTTCTCTCCTCATTTTGTCTCTCATAGTAGAAGTGTACCTATGATGTAAATTTACAGACCTCTCTCATCGTTCTAAGTAGAACTTGCACAACCAGTGGCTGACTAAACACTTTTTTGCTCCACTGTAACTTTATCGCAGTACCGAGCACTACTGTTTGCTAACAATTGGCATGATAAAAACGCCTATAAGTCGTGGGATTAGCTTACTTACCGCCTTTGTTTGACATTGTACGACCATGAACTTCTTGATAAATCCACAATGCCAAATATTATTCCCTAGCATGCGATGGAATATGCAGTATAAAGCTTGGAAAAGTGCAAGAAGCCAAGGAGGTTGCTTGGATCTACTTACGGTAGCTTCTTTGCACATCAGCGCCGAAACGCCAGAAGACACTGACTGGTTGGAATGAAGGTTTGCCTGTGATTTCATTGGTTGAATTTTTGGTACCTTTTTGTAAACTTCCATTGTCGCTACACAAATCACGTGACAGAAGTCTGTTTTGACCAGGGCAGGGGTGGTGGGGGTGGGGTGTTTGGTCCTCCACCCTGCACGCATCAGGCGCTGCATACAGACAAAGACCATTGCGCTTGGGCTGACAGTTTATTATAAAGCAGGAGATAACCAGATACTGTATCTTGCTTGGGCATTTGCCCAGTTGCCCATATGGTTAATCCAGCTAATCCAGCCCTGTGGCCAGTTTGCAACTGCGCAGTATAGATTTTCATGTGTGCAGAGAATGTGCAAGCAGTGTGCGATTGCACAGGTGTACAGCTTAGAGGGAACATTGCCGCAATCTGTGAGAATCCACAACTTGTAAAGAGCAGAGGACCACATACACCACCCTGAGGGTCTCATGCATCCGTTTTGATTGAATATCAAGTCTTAATGCCAACACATACTCTTGCTTTTCTGACCGGAAGTCTGAAAACCAGTTACAAAGTATGTGTTCTGGATTGACTATAATAAGTTGCTACATACATAGATCCATCTCCAATTGTTTGTGTTTTAGCTTGTAAAGTTACAATTACAAATGTTGATTGTGTAGGGATCTGCACCTGCCCTGCTCTGTGCAGATAGTTAATGACTCTCAGGTGTTGTGTATTGGGTTTAATGAGAGGCTTTCCTTTATACTGAGCTCTCCTGCATCTCAGGCAGGGGAGCATTGTGTCAAGCCTTCACAATTGTCTCCTAGTGCCTTGGTATTCCATGTATCAGGGGGAGTGGTGGTGCAGAGGTTAGAGACGGTGGACCTGTGATCGGAAGATCTCCAGTTCAAGCCCCGGTACCGACAACATCAAAAAATGTGGGTGGAAAAGGTGAAACACCCACACCTGCCTCCACCCTCATTCGCCCCACCTTGGGCCCCAGAAAAAGGCCCTTAAAGCTAGATTCATACTCGACGTGTCGCGCAGCGCGCGCGCTCCATAAGTGACACAATTTCACAGTCCCCGCCCCTGCGCGTTGGCCCCGCGCGTGGGATTAGCGCGTGTCGTGCACCTCTGAATTTTTGAAACTCCGCAAGCCTATGCGCGCGCGGTGGGCGCTACGATTTGATTGACAGGTCCCCACCGACAGCCTTCACCCTCTTCACGCCGGAGCCTGCAGCTGTTTGCGCCGCTGTGGTCGTGGAGACGGAGTCGCGACGCATGGAGGAATGTTTTGTGACACAAAATGTATTAAATTCTCCTTCATTCCTGATCTGGAGTCGGACTTTTCTTTTGTTTTTTCGCCAAAAGTCACGTGATCGCTTTCTCCTCCGCTGACTCCATGCATTAAAACCGCAAATAAAGACAACAGTTCAGCACGCGAGCGGAAAGCTATTTGTTTTTGTTGTGTGATTTCAAACAGTTCTTCTTCTACGGTAGATTTCTTCTTCTACACCTTTCTTGCAACATATGCACAGGTTTTAGAGGGTACTGCCACCTGCTGGTCGGTAAAAGAACAGCACTTTGCCATGCCCCGCCGTGCGACAACTATAAACACAGAGGTGACACTGTAAACGCATTTCGCCGCACGGCACAGTGCACGCGCAGCGCGCGCGCTCCAGCCTGCGGACCAAAGCGCGAGTCTAACTCAGCCTTTAACCCCCACCATCTGCTCCCTAAACAGGTCTCTCTTGAAAATGAGTTCTCGTGGCTCAATGAGACTACCTTTATAAATAAAGGATAAATGAAAAATGAAAAAAAATAATAATAATAATTTCCTACAAATGTAAGTAGTATCACTGCCCCCGACCGCATTGTTTATTGCCTTTTTGTGATTAAAGCACCTTTTTGTGACACCGTTGAGAGTCCTGCTTGCATTTGGGTCCTACTTGTTTAAAAATCAAGTTGTTGTTGTGCATGTTGATTTATCTGTCTGTTAGCAAAATATTTAATAAAACTACTGGACAGATTTTAATGATAAGGGGTTTAAGATGGCTGCCACACATTGCGTTAACATTTGGTGAGGTAGCCAAATGTTAACTCAATGTTTAGCTGTGGCAATGTACATGTACTTGAAATGCATTTAAGATTTGTGTTTTAAACTTGAGTAAACACAGGGCAGTATAAATTCCATCAATGAATGATGGACTCATTTTAGATGCTTTGTGATTAATGGTTTAAACTACTATACTGTATTTGAAAGCAAAGTGCCGCAACAGAAAATAACTGACCCACAAGCCAAGAGCATCAAAGCTGAACAAAGCAGCCTTTCTCACGTAGCATATACAGGCTGAATTTAATCCTGTTAATTATAAATTCATCAGAACAGTCGTTCAACAGTTTGAAGTGACGTTTATTATGAACAGCGATTGGGTCAAAAACAAAGAACTTCACCACTTTGTCAGCTCATTTCCTAATCAAATGAACTTGACAATAATTGAAGTTTTTTATTTTATTTTGCCCTTCTTTCCACACATAAAAGTCAGCCACAGCAATTAGTTTTAATTTGCTCGTTTCGCTCTTTCTTTTCATGTTCTTGAGTGGGCAGGAACCAGCATATTCTGATCATTTGCATTATCCTAAGCAAATCTGCTTTGAAGTTCTAAGATTCTGTAAGAAAAAAAGCTACTTATCCCACACGAAAAAAAAAAAAGTTCAAAGCTCACAAATTCACTGAAACAGATGTACGTTATCATTGGATTAGCATTTTTTTTAAACCCTCTTCAGTCCTGTATTGGTAATAGAGTACCTCATGTCTCTCTCATTCTTTGGTGTTTTGCATCCTTCCTTTACACAAGCCTGCACCCTGCTGTGCCAATCCACACTTCAAAGCTCCCATATCTGCTGGAAACAAAGCACAGAGCGTGTATTAGGGCAGCATCTCATTTCAGTGCATTTAAGTCAGAATCATTGTTTTGTTTTTTATTCGTTTTATTCGTAGCACAGATTTATTTTTCTCCAAAATGATCATGCTCTCTAACCTGTGACTCCTAACAGCAATACAACAGTAAACACACACATAGAAAAGGTTTATCATACAAATGCAGTACAAATGAAAAAGTAAAAATTTAATTAAATTGAATGAATAAATTGAATTGAATTAAAATGAAATTAATTAATACTATTCACAGTTATATTTAAAATTGATGTTAAACATCCATCATCTTCCACTTGTTCTTCAGAACAAGTCGGGTCGTGGGGGCAGCAGCTTGAGGGAGGTTCCACAGCCACATCATCCAGCTCTTCTGGGAGGACTCTTTAGGCGTTCCCAGGTCCACTGAGAGAGACTGGTCTCTCCAGCATGTCCTGGGTTTACGCCCAGTTGGACAAGCCTGAAGCACCTCCCTAGGGAGGCGTTCAGGGAGCATCCTTACCAGATGCCGGAACCACCTCAACTGGCTCCTCTCAATGTGGAGGTTGTTAAACAATGGTTAATAATTGTCATTTTGACTTTTTATATTAAAAAATAATCTATAATGTGCCATATTTAGCACAACTGGACAAATAATATCCTCTGAGTAGATCATACAGATGATGTTTTTTAATCAATTAATTTAAAAAATATATATTTTATAATGGTGTTTTTCCTTACCTGTTCAGGGTGTCCCCTGCCTCTCGCACAGTGATGGCTGAACATGGGCATGTGACCCCCGCGACCCGAAAACAAAGAAACGGGTAAAAGATCATTTTTCCTTTTTTTTGTTGCTTTGTTCTCTTACTTTGATGTTGTTTTGCAAATACAAAAGGAAAAAGTCACAAAAAATCTGTCACTATAATTTTTTTTGAAGTGATAAGAATTTGGGTTACAGTTGAAAAAAAAGAAGCTTTTTTGCATTACATTACACTGGGGTTGGGGTGTATGACATAAGTTGCTTCACATAATAATAAACTTGTGCTTTTTTGTTCTGTAGTAGAAAACATGCCTAAACATTTTCACAGCTGTCCACATTTAGGATAGCTGAGACAATGCATTTGACATTTTCTGCCGTCAAGTTGTGGTCGTGTGACTAATGAGTTCATGAGTATTTTTTTGCACATCATGTTCACAAAATTAACAAGTTGAGAACCTGTGTCACATATTTTTTCCCCACTGATCCATTTCTGTCTTTTCCCATTTCTGCGTGTGTGTGTGTGTGTGTGTGTGTGTGTGGGGGGGTGTATTACCAAAATATTTCACGAACTGCAGGACAAATTTTAATAAAACTCAGAAATGAATGTATATTTATAACAGATTAACTGTTGGGAGTCCACCTGATTCAAGATGGATACCAAAACTAATCAACATCAGAAATCCCAAAAATGGCTATAACCCAACCACTTTACAGATATTGAGCTAAAAGTTTGATCAAAATGTCTACAGCTCCATAATTTCTCAACTTAAGACCATCTTAGTCCTAATACAGTATAAAAGGCCATCTGAACACATTCATTCAAGGGAAAGCTTTGCTTTTAAAGTGTTTTCATTTTAGTGGCTGTGAAAAAGTACTAAAACAAAGAAAACCTGCAGAAATCAAAGTACCTCGGGATCAACTCAGATATTTAAAGTGGCACATTTTTCAGTTTAATGCCGAGATATGTATTACAGTGGTGAGAAAAACTTTGGTAACTTGAGTTTCAATAGCAGCCTGGTTACACTAGCGTGCTTTCACAAATAACTGTGAGAGGTAGCTGTATCACATTGCCAAGAGGCAGACTCTCTGTGGCTTCCACGGCCAGAGATAAGCTGCTAAGCTGCAGATGAAAGTGTGTATTTATGTTGAGAGTGTGACGTGGTGAAAAGCTGCTGTTGTCAGTTTCAGGAGCCTCCCAAGACTGGATGAAGTAAAAGACCATCTGTAAATGGGCATCTTCTTCATCAGCCTGTTATTAATCACAAAGTAGACAAACAAAAGAACGTACCTGCATGAGGAATTTCTGATTCAAATTTGAATTTAATGTGGTTGTCACCTACCTTTGATGCCATTTTTCTGCAAAATATTGGCAAGTGATACAAGTTACGTGCAACATCAGCACAAATAATAATTTACAGGTCGGAGCCAGCCAGTTTACAAGGTACAGGATTACTTTGTAATAAAAGGGAATTCCTCTTGGGAAAAGACCTGCTATTCAATAAATAACAAAATTAATTTGAATATAAACTAAACAAAGTCACAAAACAAAAGAAGAAAAAAACGTTAGAATATGACAGAGGGAAGGCGGAGGACGAGTTAAACAAGTTTACAAGAAATGAGTGTAATTCCAAGGAAAAACCTGATAATTATTCTCCATACTGAATAGTCCCGTGGAAATTATTAAACTACATTTAATTATAAATTGGACCTGTAATCTTTCTACTTCACGCTGGTCCAACATTTCCATTTTCATACAGGATTTAAACAAATGTTGATACATGGATCACAAATAAATTAGTGGCTATAAAATTTAGAACAGCATGAAGTGATTGAATGTTTTTGCAATAGAAGAGAGGGTGGAGCATTTAAAAATATGACTAAAATCTTTAAACATTTACAGGTGCACACATTATTTGCCAAAACAGAAATGGGAATAACAACCACTGTGCACAGAATGTGCCAGCAGTATGAAGGAGAATGGGGTTTAGATAACTTTATTTTGTATGTTTTGATCCATAAAAGCCAGTTTGTATAGCATTTACAAATAACTTCTCTGTGAACCCTTAACAAATGATGCCCTCGATTAAATACTTCTGAAGCTTCTCGTTTGTCTGAACATGAGGAAGGGCATAAAACAAGACAAGGTAATTTATTTGTTCCTCAAACTCTGAGTAAAAGGAGTTTAAAGGACTGCCAAGCAGTCGTGAGTCTCCCTCAACCAAATTCTCTCACCTGGCTGTGACAAATCAGACCACCCTGCTGGATGAAAGTGGCCTTTCAACACAACAAGATGACCGTTTCCACACAGCTCACATTTAAAAACTGGCATCAACCCATTTCTGAAGGGGTGAAAGAACTGACGAGAAGAAGTAAAAGTGTTGTGTTTGAGTTGTGGGACAAGTCTTGTGAGGTGAAGAAGCTGAGGTATGAATCGCAGCATCTGGAATTGTGGGCTGTTTTGTCCTATACCTGTCTGAGTGGCGCCGGTGCTATACTGTAGAGTGATCTGTGAGAGAGAAAACTGTGGGGAGACATTCCTCCTGCACAGGACTGCAATAGTCTAAAACAAATAAAACTAGACAAATTGCATTTGATGCAAAAATGCAGTGTGAATGCTTATTTCAGAACTTGCTGAAAACAAGCTGAAATTAGCTAAAAACATGCTGAAATGTAGCTGAAATGGAAGAAAACGCCTAAATTAGCACAAGAAATTTATATTTGCAGAATTAGGCTTAAATAAGCAGAAATGGGCCCAAAAAATAGGAAATTAGCAGAAAAAAAGGCTGAAATTAGCTAAATGTTGCTGAAAAGAAGCTGAAAATGCAAAAAGAAGTTTAAACTACCAGAAGGAAGCAGAAAGAGCTGAAATTAGCTAAAAATGGGTAATTAGCTGAAAAATCTAAAATTAGCATGAGCGTAAAAAGCTGAAATGTGCATAAAGATGTTACTGTAATTTGGCTGAAAGTAGCAGAAATTACCTCAAAAACCTTGAATTTATGTGAAAACAGCTTAAAAGCTAACTGAAAAGGTAGAACAAGCTTAACGTAGCAGAAGGAAGTTGAGAGCACATCTTTGCCCAATTAAGCTGAAAGAGGCAGAAATTAGTACAAAAAGTTGAAACTATCTGAAAAAAGCTGAAATTAGCACACAAAAAAGCTGAAAAGCAGCTAAAATAGCAGGAAGAATCTTAAATTACCAGAAGTCGAGAGGGCACATTTTTGCTGAATTAGGCTGAAAAATGTTGAACTGTGCCAAAACTACTACTCACACTGCCCCTCAATTTGCAACTGGGTCCTAGACTTCTTAACAGACTACTGTACAGTCTGTGAGGATCCACAACTTCTCCTCCACCATAACCCTCAGCACTGGATCCCCTCAGGGATGTGTGCTGAGCCCTCTCCTGTTTACTCTCCTCACGTATGGCTGCAAACCTACTCCTCCAGGCTGTCATATTGTAAAGTTTGCAGATGATGCAGCAGTGGTGGGATGCATCACATGAGTCCAGCTACAGGCAGGAGGTGGAACACCTGGAGGGCCATTGCAGGAAGAACCATCACATCAATGTGATGTCATCAAAGAAGATGAAGAAGATGGTCATGGACTTCAGAAGGAAGAAACACGCTTACCCCACTTGAATATAGGAGGATCTGTGGTGAAAGTGGTCTCCAGCTACAAGTACTGTACTTGGGTGTTCACATGAACAACAACCTCAGCTGGAGCAACAACACCACCAGCCTGATCAAGAAAGGTCATCAGAGACTCTACTTCCTCAGATGGCTGAGGCGAGCTGGACTGAAGCTCAGTCCTCACACTCTTTCTACAGGTGTGCAGTGGAGAGCATCCTGTGCTCCAGCATCAACGTGTGGCATGGAGGCTGCACAGCTGCAGAAAGAAAAGCTCTACAGAGAGTGGTGAAGGCTGCACAGAAGATGTTGGAGTCAGTCTCCCCACCATCACAGACATTTACACCTCCAGATGCAGGAAGAGGGCCACCTGCATCATGAAGGACCCCACTCACCCAGCACACACACTTTTTGCCCTGCTCCCCTCAGGAAGGAGGTTGAGGAGCATTAAGTATAGAACCACTAGACTGAGGAACAGCTTCTACCCTGAGGCTGTTAGACTCATTAATATCTAACCAGAATAATCACTGTGAAAAATCACATCATGTTGCTGCTGATTCATGTTGCCGTTCCGTTTCATGTTGCTGTGTTCATGCATGCTCATCTGCTCACACAGACTCATGATTGTGCTGCTGTTCGATATATTGTTTTCATACTACTAGTGCTTAATGTAAAAAAAAAAAAGGTGTTCAATACAGAAACAACTGGACTTTATTTGTAACAGAAGACATTTCGCTTCTCATCCGAGGAGCTTTCTCGGATGAGAAGCGAAACGTCTTCTGTTACAAATAAAGTCCAGTTGTTTCTGTATTGAACACTTTATTTTATTTTATCATGTGCTGGATGACTGAGAATCTTCACCAGCATGGTGCTTAATGTAGTTAGTTTTAGTTAACATTTTTCTTAGTTCATATCTTAGATCTTACCGTTTTTCTTTTACATTTTATACTTTTGTTCGATATACTAACTGGGACCCTGTGTACAGAATTTCATTCCACCACATGCACCACATGTGGTGCGTATGACAAATAAAGAACCTTGAACCTTGAATTAGTGGAATTAGCTGAAAAAGCTAAATTTAGCATAAAAACAACTAAATTGTACAAAGTACCAATGGCTGAAATAACTGACACAGAAATAAGCTGAAAGGACCATATCAAGCTGAAATTAGCAGACACTAGAAGAAGCACAAAAATGTTAAAGATGTCAATAAACACATGGAAGAAAAATGGATCACAGAGTGAATGCTTCATAAAAACTCACAATTAGAGGAAATACGTACGTTTGAACACTTGTTCTACTTTACACAATCCACTCAATCTGTAAGGACTGCCTTGGAGCAGGACACTAAAATCCTCAAAAAAAAAAAAAATGCAGCAGCACAAGGTGAGTCTTTTCTTTCTTCTGCTTTTTTAATCTTTATTCTGACAGGATTGTTGAAGGTGCTGAAAAAAGGGGCATGTGAGCCTACCAAGAATAAAAGTCTTTAACACTCTCACAGCAGCAGTTCTTTGAACTCACTCTGTTTCATATGAGAACAACAAAAAGACACGACAGAATTGGACAAATGTCCCCGCTGCTGGCAGGACCGGAGACGTGAGTGAGGAATTATGAGCGTAGTGGAGACTGCAGGTCGAGTTCTGTGTTACCCAGCACCAGAGGAATGAGACAGCTGGAAGCCCTCGCCCGAGCGCGTCACAAACAGCGCTGTTGGCCGAGCACCAAGGCCCACGGCGACATGAAGTACCCGCTGACAGCTGGGGGACGGGAGGATGTCATGGAAACAGTGGGAGCAGCTGATTGTGACAAGGCTGCTGAGACTTGAACAGACCGCTAACCTAAACAAGTGTTTAAAAAGGTTGCAGGACATGTGTCTGCAAAGTTTCTCCAGTGGTGGGCACCAGACCGCTTGGGAGCGCTAATCCGCTGATAGCGGACCTAAACAATTTGTTAGCGCTATAGCGGATTGACTAACTTTTATAATTCATAAGCGGATTTGCGCTATTTTTATTTAAAATGCAGTACCGCTAATAACTAATTATCTATCAGTAAAAACAAAAAAAACTTATTTACGGGCTCTTAAATCAACCGGACGACTGCTCACGGACCACATCCGGTCAGCGCCGGATGTGGTCCGTGAAAAAAAAGCGTCCCCCTAAGGGGCCTATTGCTAGAGAGAGCGCTCTCTCTAATAGCAGTTAGCAGCCAGTGTGTTACTCTGCAGCCTTATTGCTTGTTTTCGAAGAGTCAGACGAAGAGTTTTTAACATGGAGGGTGAACTTATGGATGTTTCTCAGCGGCCTACGCGACGCGTCAGCGCCTCATTTGCCCTGCTCAAAATGGCGGCCACAGAAGCGAAGCCCACACGGACTTTACAAGAAAACACGGTAAAAACAATTATTTCTTTGCGGAGAAAAAATATATTTCTTAGCTGACTTTATAGCACAAGGGTTCGTGAGCTTAACCGTTTCACGAAATGGTCAAATCTGCTGGATTTAAAAAAGTAGTTCGCCATCAAATCTGCTGGCTACCAAGTGTTGAATTGAACTAGCGGTTTAGAATTAGCTTCCGCTAGCTTTTCTAAGACGTAAGCGCTTTTGAAATTGCGGACCTAAATAAATTAATAAGCGCTTTAGAAATAGCGGAACTAATTTTTGGATTAGCGGTGCCTACCTTTTGAGTTTCTCTCCACAAAGAAAAGAAGAAAGAAAGAAAAAAGAAACCCACTGGCTAGTTGTACACTAATAGTTTAATTTTCTGCAAGTTCTCCGAGCACCTCCGAGCACCTTTAGTTTAATTTTCTCTACAAACAGAACAGCTTTGGCAGATGTACTGATGAATAACATTCCTAAGAACTACTGCAAAGCACTATTGAGAGTTGGTAAAAGTGAGAAGTTTAAACGGAGAGAATGAAAAGAGGGGGGGGGGGGTCGCTACCAGAGTAATACATATTCTTTTGACGCTCCTAGTGGTCATAACAAAAAGACGCAGCTGTGAAGAAAACAGTTTTCATAGCAAATACATGAATACCACGTTATCAGTTAAGCTTATAAAATCAACCAGTATATAAATACCTTATGTACAGCAAATATCAGTTAAGAAATGTAAGTAGGTTTTCCACATTTCAGAGCAGAACATGATTTCTTCTTTCCACAACGTCTCGAAGTGATTTTGAAAACAACCTCAGAGCGCTTCATGAAAGTCCCAACCGTTCGGATGAAATTAGAGGTAGCAGCAGATTTGGGATTTCTTACATTTCGACATTTTCCTTTCCGTTTAGTGGGCATACATTTTTACCATTTTTATCTTCACAAACCCACGTGTCAGCTTGCTTTAAATGCTCGTGTACCCATACGTGTACTTGAAGTGGTTTATAACGGACACCAGTGTTGTGACACTTGGATACAAACAGTCGAACTTTAGCTACGCTCACTGAGTTGTACATTTGGATACAGATCTTTACTGCATCCTGCTCTTTTTCACTTAAATTCCTTCATATATTTGTATCTTTAAGTACAATTTCTTAAGTCTTCTCCCTTCATCTCCATTTGGCTTAGTGGTCTGGGAAGGGTTGTGGTGCTGGTTTGAAGGGGCTCCGCTGTTCTTCTTGTTGGGCCTTGTCCCATTCTGCTGCACTGTGGTCCTGGATCTCTGACCTGCTGCGTACCCAGTCCTCCGTATGTCTGACCAACTCTGTAAAAACACTGGTTCATAACATTTCAGCACGGAGCGATTCCTTTCCCTCACGTCCTATGTCCATCACTGCACGACCAGCTGCACATTGTTGGATCAGGACATTCCCTGCAGTCAGTGTCTGCTGGTCCAGTCAGGTTCTGTGGGACTCCAGAAGACCGGGCTATCCCAGACAAGATGGAAATTCAAGACTGGTAAAAGTGATGGTAGTGGTGGTGGTGTTCGTGATGATGGTGATGCTCGTGCCGCTGCACTACTTGAGCCAGCCCACCTTCGTACAGCACAACACTGGGCAGCTCCCTCACCTGCTCTTTTTCCACCACTGGACCTGGTACAAGAGAGCCCAAGGCCCGGTGGCTCTCTTTTGATCGCTGTTTGTGTTTGCGGTAGGGAGCTGCAGACTGATGAGGGGGGACCTGACTAGGAAGAGCTGGGGGAGGGGGAGCGCCTCGGCTCCTCATCACCCGGCCACTGATCTGCGCTGGAGGCGTGCGACTGTGGGTCTTGGGAGAACGGATGCCATGCCTCCCTGAGTCTTGGCCTTTGAGGCGGGTGGAACGACCGCTGGGGTCTGGAGCAGCAGCAGCATCCACAACTGTCTGCAAACGGCGGGGGTGGGAATGGGTGGGGACATTTTCCGGTTCTTGGGAGCGAGAACGAGCCTGGTTAGATGAATGAGTCTGAGTCTCCACTTTAGCTGGTTCTGCAACAGGAGCTGAAATAAAGACAGACACAGATGTGCACTTTAAACAACTGCGAACAAAAAAAAAGGTGTTCAGTATGAATATTTCTTATCTGTTCACGGTAAACCGTGAATAGGCATGTGATCAAAACACATCCAGCAGCTTTGTTTGCTGTGTTAGTCAACAACTTTTTTGCATCCTTGTATCATTTCAGAAATTTCCAGATTTCTTTGTGCAACAAAAACAGTTTCCTTTAATGTAAAGACTTGAGATGACAGGAAGCTCCCCTGAGCTTCCTGTCATGTACACTGTACATCTTACACTTTACTTAAACTCAACGTGCCTTTGAAAACACCCTCTGCTGTGGCTCCACTTTGAAGACAAAGCGTAGCATGCAATTTACAGTGCCACCAATGCTATAATAAAGCTCTGAGCAGTCTCTTTCCCTGCAGATGACCCCAACACGTCTCGGAGCCGATCCCTGTTAGCACTTCCTTACCAAAATCAAAACATTTGCATGTCATTTCTGAGCTGGGGGATCAAGACTGCAGCTTATTAAAACTAAAATTCCACGTCACAAAACCCGTTCTGTTGATGAGCTTTGGCCTTGAACACTTGATATACTGTGCTTGCCTGAGCCCAGATGTTTGTTCTGGCGAGGAACATGCAGTTCCACCTTACGGCTCTAAACAGGTGCCGCAGTAATGAGTGGCCCTGGACGGAGCTTCAAAGAGCCACGGTCTGCCTTCCTCCCTCTCCTCTCCCCTGCCTGGCCTCGGTCCACTCACCGGCTCCAAAGCGGGATGTGTAGTTTTCAATGCCTGCCAGGTCCAAGTAGTGGTTCCTGCGTTCCAGGTTCTCATCCACACCGTGGCGCTGGCAGCCAGGCTGGGTGTGGTGGTCACTGTGGTGGCGCCTGCGGACACGAGCGGCACCTCTCATTAGGAGGCAGTTTGAGGAAAATAAACAAGTGTTGCTCGTGTTCAGCCAGAGGCAGAGCGATTGATAAAGTTTTGAGATTAGCAACGCAAAATTACAGTTTTCAGCTTCCACTACCAATGAATATTGTGTTGATTTAAGAAGTGGAAGGTAGAACTGGTGCCATTAAAACAAATGATTTCTCTATGAGCACACTGCAAGCACTACAAGGTTAGAAATGTGTTGGCTTGACCTTAGGAGTGCTCGAGACTTCTTGTCTGCACTCTTGGGGTCGTCGATGCACTTGTCGTTTTTTTCCCTGGAGTGGGGCACGTCTGTGTATGCATAAAAAGACAGAAGGCTATTATCAAACAGTGCAACACAAAGCATCCGCACACGCACAACAACAGTCACACAAGACATAGAAGAAAGCAACCTTTGTTTAACGGGTTTCACTTTGAAGATCTCTAGACAAGGAAAAACAACAGTGCTTCATTTATTCTATTTTCAACTCCCATCTTCTTATAAGAAATGGAGAAGAATAAAAAAAGTGGGCTTCAGAAATAGTTTTATTGGGATGTGATGCAATTTGAAATTAGCATGAAGGCCGTCTGTTCAAAGCTCGCTCTGAATCTCTCGATGGATATTTATAGCCAAAACAATAGGACACAAACGCATAGGAATATATACTTTTTGAGGGCTTTTTTCCTGATGACTACTTGTTTACCAAGACGTCAGTGAGAAAAGTGAAGTTGAACACTGTTCTATTTTCCTAGCAGCTCTGAGAAAAGAGGACAAAGAGAAGGGGAGAAGAGAGGAAGAAAAGGGAACGTTGGAGAAAAGAAAAATGGCTGTGGTTATCAAAAGGACTTGGCTCATCTTTTAAGGTTTCTTTTAGACCGTTTGAAGGCAGTGAGGGAGGGAGGGGGCTCCTCTCTTGGCTCAGGCACCCCCACCCCCTCCAATCATTAAAAATGAACCCCATTGAGTGGGAGGGATGGAGCGACACGGGGACTACGAGGAACAAAGCTCTGACAGGCCTGAAGCGGCCGCCTTTCTGCGCGACGACAAACACGTCTCTGAGTGAGCCGACAGCGGGCGACACAGAGGGAAGCTCAGAATGCCCCCTTTTCTCCGCCGCCGCCGCCCACAGCGTTAACGTGAGCTTTACCTGTCGCACCCTGCGCACAACTCCTCCACTGCTGGCTGGAGTCAGGCGCCACGGACAGCTTGACCCGCAGCGTCTTACTGCTGCCGGAGGAATGGTTGACGGAGGCGTCGACAACCTCGTAGATGGTGTGGAGCAGGCTGGTGATGTCCTGCAGCGGAGAGGTTAAATATTAGCTTTGATATAAATGAGTAATTTAAATGAATAAACCTAAATGTTGGTTTGATACATACAAATGATCTTTAAATTTATCTTGATTGGAAATTTTCATATTGATACAAATTTTAAACTGGAGATAAATTATGTATTAATTGATGGAGAGTAGGAGCGCACCGATTGCAGTTTTCTGGCCCATCACCGATCACTGATCTCTAAAAAGTCTGACCTGTCAATTCTGATTTTGGCCGATACCGATTTTGTTTCATAGGCGACACTGTCAGGTGCTATAAGGTGACAATGCAATTTTCCAATATTATTTTACTGAAAAGCATACCCTTGAACAATATCCTAGAAACAATACAAACTTATAAAGTTCAGACAATTGCTGTAAAAAAACAAACAAAAACAAACAGTAAAATCGTTTCTCATGCAAGTATTGGCCGATTTCTGATTTCCAAAAATTAAAAAAATCGTCCAGCCGATTTATCGGTGCACCCCTAATAGAGAGTTTGAAAATAAGTTTCTGGGTCTAATTTTGGACCACAAGTTTTGTTGGAAATCCCATATTAAACATAAGATGGCTAAAACCATAGGGACAGGCAGCACGACAGCACTGTTGCCTCACAGCAAGATGGTCCTGGGTTCAATCCCCGGTTGGACCTGGGGTCTTTCTGTGTGGAGTTTGCATGTTCTCTCTGTGTATGTGTGGGTTGTACTCCAGTTTCTTCCCACAGACCAAAAACATGCATGTTAGGCTGCCTTCAAGCCCAGGCCTCCCTTGCAAAAGAGATCTGTGATCTCAACGGGATTTACCTGTTACATAAAGTTTAATAAACAAATAAATTGGGAAAAACAAGACATATCTTGAACATTAAATCTTTGTACTCTATTGCACTTTGTTACTGCCATATTTATTTAGACTATTGTGTTGAAGTTTGGGGTAAAACAAACAAAAGTTCTCTACAAAAATATGCATAATGAAAAAAAGAGCAAAAGTATGGTTCACAATGTTTGGTATTGTGAACACACCAATCAACTGTTTATTTTTTTTATCACAGCTTGTGAAATTTATGGATGTGGTACAGTTTAAAACTGCACAGGTGATGTTCAAAGCTAAAAACAATACATTTCTAAACAATATTCAAAACTTATTTAAGAATAGAGAGGGAAGGTACAAACTGAGAGCAAAATGTAATTTAAAGCAACCCTGTGTTCGCAGCACTTTTAAAAGCATTTGTGGAGTGATTTTGTGGAATGGCTTAGATGAAGAAATTAAGCAAAGTAAAAATATTGCACAACTCAAGAGAAAATACATGTACAAGGATTAGAATATGCATGTGTACAAAAACGAATGAGACAAAATGATGTTATTCCAGTTGTTAATTTGTTAATCTGTGTCTTTGCATTTTAAGTTTTGATCTGCAAGTGATATAGAGTACAGTAGTCCCTCACTACTTCACAGTTCATTATTCGCAGACCCGCTCAATCGTGGTTTTTCAAAATAAGATTGGACATGACAGACAATTGGTTGATTGATGGATGAGCCGCATGATTGGCATGGAATTTTTATTTTAAATGAATTATTTAAAATTATTTAGCATCTGCTGCAACTCTGTGCAGCCCACAGTTGAAGAAACAGCTTCCTGCTACAGCTGATCAGCTGATCTCCATGTAGAGTGCAGAAGTGGGCGTGACCAAGAGCGCTTTATATATTACCGTATGTGCTCTTTTAGTGTTTAGAGTTTAGAAACATTGTTTAGAATATGGCAAGAGCATGGGAAGGGTTTAAAACACCATCTATATATATATATATATCTATATATATATATCTATATATATCTATCTATCTATCTATCTATCTATCTATCTATCTATCTATCTATCTATCTATCTATCTATCTATCTACTATCTATATCTATATATATATACAGGTAGTCCCCGACTTACGAGCGCTCTGACCTACGAGGTTCCGGACTTACGAGCTGGCGAATTTTTGGAAAAAACGCAAAAAATACAGAGTTTTTCTGTGTTTTTTCACCACAGTTCGTTAGCTAAACATGTGGACACACGTTTCCGATCATTTTTATGCACTCGTAAGCAGTTTTTCGATGAAAAACGAGTGTTTGTAGTCGCGCTAGCAAAACCGTTCCAACTTACGAGCGAAATTCCGGACTTACGAGACACGTGGCGGCCGTTCCAAGTTACGAATTTTCGCTTTACGAGCGCCTCGGAGGAACGGAACTCGCTCGTAAGTCGGGGACTACCTGTGTATATATATATATATATATATATACCCCGCCTTCAACTGTGGTCTTAAGCGACATTGATTGCACCTGACCTGGGAGAGGACACTGGCGTGATGTCGTGATGTTTGCCGCTTCTCCACGCTGAAAAGTTGTTTTACTGTTGCTATTTTTTATTTTTATTTTTGGACATTTATCTGGACTTATTTTGTTCAGTGGTTTTTTTTTAATCAAGGACTTTACAGACAGCTTGGTTAGTACTTCCTAACTGGAATATTGAGCTGTCTGCCTCCTGTCAAACTCCAGCACAAACCTTGCACAAACTTTGCTTGGAGAACTACGTGGCTGCAGTTTTTGTTTTGCTTACCTGCTGCTTCTGTCAACCTCCTGTGTCATCTGGACTGTTCTGGACTTTCTCCTGTGCTCCTCTTCAAGTTATGCTCATTCAAGTTACATCTCACTGCTTCTTGGTTATTTCTCTCGGAGCCGTGGGTCTGCTGTTAGCGGCTAGCTCTGTGCTAGCTCCCCCCGGTTTGGCTGGTGTGATGTTGACCTACTCCGCTTCGCAGCTGCTTGGACTTAACAACTGCTCCATTCCACCTTCTGTTTCCATCATCAAACAACTGGGACTTCTGCGTAGACCTCGTTACATCCATAGAGGCTCTCGAAAGAAATCCGTTTATTCTCGCTCTGAATTGATTCCGTCCGGGAGACGTGTCGCACCTCGACTACGTCATCAGAACGCTGCGTCTGTAGTCCCTTGTAGTCCGCAGCGCACGAGGTGGCAAGGAAAACGTGGAGTGGACTTCAGTCTGCTTAAACCGGTTCAAAAAGCTCCTACACCAACTAGCATTAAAATAGAACTTTTCAATGTACAATCACTATCCAATAAATCATGTCTAATTCATGATCACATTCTGGAGAAAAACTTGGACCTCATGTGCCTCACAGAAACCTGGCATCAACCAGACGTGTTCAGTTCTCTGAATGAAGCTTGTCCATCTGGATACAGTTATCTGCAGAGAGCCCGCAGCACTGGCCGCGGTGGTGGTCTGGCTGTAATTTACCGCAGTAATTTAAAATTGTCACATCTGTCTTCTCATAATTTTTCTTCTTTTGAATGTTTGGCCTTCAACTTCAAAGCCCCACTCCTGATGAACGTTATATTGATTTATAGACCTCCCAAACCACATGTTTCATTTAACTCAGAAATGCATGACCTCCTCACTTTTTTCTGCACCTCCCCTGTAAAAACTATTTTTCTTGGCGATCTAAATATCCACATGGACAATTCCTCTTCCCCTCTGGCTACAGATTTTAAGTCTCTTTTGGAATCTCTCAACCTCACCCAACATGTGGACGCCCCTACGCACAACAGGGGGCATACTCTGGATTTGGTGATTACAGACACTGTACTCAATAACTTGTCTGTATATGACCTGGGTGTCTCAGACCACAGGGTCATCTCCCTGGAAGTGCCTTCAACTTCGCCTGCTTCTAACCCAAAACGACCTATCCAGTTCCGTGACTATAAAAACATTTCCCCTGATGTTTTGTCTGCTGATCTTCACGCCCTGACCGCTGTCAATCACTCATCTGCAGATGACTCTGTGGATTACTACAACCAATCTCTCCAGGAGCTTCTGGACCTACATGCTCCCTTGAAGTCAAGACTGGTGTCTTTCTCCCGTTCAGCCCCTTGGTACACTGATGAGCTGCGCAGGATGAAGGCAACTGGCCGTGCTATTGAGAGACGTGTAAAATCATCTGGTCTCTCGGTACATAAGCAAGCGTACAAAGAACATCAGAAAGCGTACGCCTATTCTCTTAAAGAAGCACGCTCCAAATATTATTCCAACATCATCAACACCTGCCCTGGAAACTCTAAACAGCTCTTCTCCACAATAACTCATCTGCTTAATCCCATTAAACAAACTCATGAGGACTCTGTTCAAAAATGCAACCTGTTCCTCTCATCATTTAAAAACAAAGTTGACACTATCAGATCTCAGCTCCACAACCTCCCTGATCTTAGTGTGCCATCTACCCGTCTGCTTTCTGGGACCCTGAGCAGCTTTGATGAAGTCGTTCAGAGTGAGGTGGAGACCATCCTCAAGAAAATGAAGCCTTCATCCTGCGCCCTGGATCCCTTCCCCTCGTCTCTCATAAAATCCAATCACTCTGCAATAAGCCCATTAATCACACAAATAATAAACAAGTCTCTACAATCTGGTCATGTTCCATTGCCTCTAAAAACTGCCATCATTAGGCCTCTTCTGAAAAAATCTAATTTGGATCCCGACATTTTTTCTAATTACCGCCCAATTTCCCACCTCCCATTTCTGTCCAAAGTGCTGGAGAAAGCAGTTGCTGCTCAGCTGCAGGACCACCTACAGCAACACTCTCTGTATGAGAAGTTCCAGTCTGGATTCAGAGCAGCTCACAGTACTGAGACTGCACTGCTGAGAGTAACAAATGATGTCCTCATGGCTGCTGACACTGGTTCTCCCTCCATCCTTGTCCTCCTTGACCTCACTGCAGCCTTCGACACTGTGGACCATAGTATCCTCCTCCACCGTCTTCATGTGGAGGTCGGTCTCTGTGACACTGTCCTGGACTGGTTCAATTCTTTCCTCTCCAATAGGCTGGAATGTGTTAGCCTTGGCAATGCCACTTCCCAGACAGTCGGTGTCTCCTGTGGTGTCCCTCAGGGGTCAGTTCTGGGGCCCCTGCTGTTTTCCCTCTACATGCTGCCTTTAGGTCAAATTATCAATCAGTTCAACATTTCTTTTCACTGCTATGCCGACGACACACAGCTTTACATCAGGACTGGAACATCATCATCATCCCTATCTCCGTCTTCACTCACTGTTCTCTCTGCCTGCCTGGAGGAAATAAAGGCATGGATGAATCAGAACTTTCTTCAATTAAACTGCTCGAAGACTGAGGCCATATTGATTGGCACCCCTCACCAGATACAAACATCAACTTTAACAACAATCTCCTTCTCTGGTCAAGACATCCCCCTCTCCACCTCTGTTACAAATCTTGGAATAAAAATGGACTCTCATCTTACATTTGAAAATCACATTAAGCATCTGTTTAAAACCTGCTTCTTCCATCTTCGAAACATCTCCAGACTTCGCCCATCTCTGACTTTTCCTGATGCTGAGAAACTCGTCCATGCCTTTGTCTCCTCCAGGCTCGACTACTGCAACTCCCTGTTTATTGGTATCCCTGGCAAAAACCTTCAGAAACTTCAATACATTCAAAACAGTGCAGCAAGGATTCTGTTGAGAGTTCGTAAATTTGAACATATTACACCCATTCTCCATAACCTCCATTGGCTTCCTGTCACCTACAGAATTCAGTACAAAACTGCTCTCATTACCCATCAATGCTTGCACGGCACTTCACCTGACTATCTAAAGGACATTCTTGCACCATATTCATCCACCCGGTCTCTACGATCACAGAACAGTAATTTCCTTCATATTCCTCGGACCAAATTGAGGACCATGGGAGACCGAGCATTCTGTGTGGCTGCCCCCCGCCTGTGGAACTCCCTCCCTGACGACCTGAGAGCTCCACAGTCACTGGTTGACTTTAAAAGCAGCATAAAGACTTTTCTTTTTAAGCAAGCCTATTCTGCCTCCACATGATTTTATCTTTGATCTTAGCTGATATCATTATTGATTTTACTTGATTTTATCACTTGCTTTATTTTATTTATTTTTTAAGCAAGCCTAATCTGCATCCACATGATTTTATCTTTGATCTTAGTCGATATTATTATTGATTTTATTTGATTTTATCACTTGTTTTATTTTGATCTTTGCTTTGTTACACTTTGTAGCACTTTGAGATTTTTATTAATGAAAAGTGCATTATAAATTGAATTCATTATTATTATTATTATTATTATTATTATTATTATTATATATATACATATATATATACATATATATACATATATATACATATACATATATATACATATATATACATATATATATACATATATATACACATATATATATACATATATATACATATATATACATATATATA
>JBBPBX010056141.1:8256-22866 GCA_038048925.1 Garcialebias charrua
GGAGCAGCTGAAATATTTTTTTTACCCAGATACAAGTCAATCCATCCATCCATCCATCCATCAATCCATCCATCCATCCATCATCTTTTCTCACTTCTTCCTTTCCATATCACAAGGGTCACTGGTGTCTATGTCCAACAGTCACTGTGCAAGAGACGGGGGACACCCTGGACAGGTGCCCAGTCCATCACAGGGACACATAGAGGCAAACAACCATTCACTCTCTCACTCATGTAGGGACAATTTAGAATTACCAATCAGTTTAACATGCATGTTTTTGGTCTGTGAGAGGAAACAGGAGTACCTGGAGAAAACCCACACATGCCCAGAGAGAACATGCAAACTCCACACAGAAAGGCCCACCAGCTGGGATTCAAACAGGCAACTTTCTTGCTGAGAGGCGGTAGGTCTAACAACTGACCACCAATCAATTTGTTTCTATTATAAATAATATACTCACATTCAGTACATTTTAAATGGCCAGTTAGTAAAAGTTATCACCTGCTCTGCATTGTATTCACACTGGTGACAGTGGAAAGGAACGACTCTCTTGCAGCTTAAAGAACATTAAGGCAGGACCAGCGACTGTCTGCCCCAACCGGCTGGGCTGAGAAGACAGAAAGAAACACAAGCTCCTTTCACACCATACACAACAAACACATACACTCCTCGTTATGATTCATCCGTCATTCACATCACACACATTGATCATACCATACCATACCATTTTATTTATAAAGCACTTTAAACAGAAACAAGGCCAAACCAAAGTGCTGAACAAACAAACAAACAAACAAACAACAGGCAACACACACAATGAAGTACAAAACAAAAGACATAAAAACATTGCAGATCATCAATAAAACGGCCAAACACAGATCATCTGGTGTTGAAAGCAACAGAATAGTAATGTGTCTTTAAACGGGATTTGAAAACTGAGAGGGAGGGGGCCTGTCTGACGAGCAGAGGTAACTCGTTCCAGAGTCTTGGGTCTGCTACAGAGAACGCCCTGTCACCTCTGCGTTTAAGACGAGTTCCTGGAACTCTTAAAAGTACCTGGTCCTCTCACCTCAAAGCACGTGGTGGGACATAAGGGTGTATCAAATCCGAGAGAGGGGCGAGACTGTTCAGTGATTTGTAGACATACATGAGAATTTTGAATTGGATTAGAAGATGAACCGGTAGCCAGTGCAGGGAGGCCAAGACTGGTGTAATGTGCTCACTTTTGCGTGTAATCGGGCTGCTGCGTTCTGAACAGTTGTAATCGTGCAATGGTGGTCTGATTGACGCCAAGCAGAAGTGAATTGCAGTAATCAAGCCTAGATGCAATAAATGCGTGAATTACTGTCTCCAGGTTATTTTTTGATAGTATGGGCTTCAGCTTAGACAGCCGCCTCAGCTGGAAAAAACAGGATTTAACGATCATGTTTACATGACTGTTGAGTTTCATGGAAGGATCCATTATCACTACCAGATTTGTGACTTTTTGTTTGTCAAACAGGGGTAGAGCAGAAAGGTCGACGCAGTGGTTCGAGATGGTGTCATTGGGAAGGAACAATATGACTTCAGACTTCTTATCATTGAAATTTAAGAAATTTAAAGCCATCCAGTTCCTGATGTCAGCCAGGCAGTTGAGCAGAGGTTGAATAGAATAGAGCATGTACCATTTTGTCTTAGGGGGAAGTAAATTTGACAGTCATCGGCGTAGAAGTAGAAGGGTATGTTGTGTTTCCAGAAAATAGCACCAAGTGGCAGCAGGTATAAAGAAAATAGGAGAGGACCCAGGATGGACCCCTGCGGAACCCCCCATTTAAGAGCCGTCATTGCAGAACTAAAATCATTAATGGAAACACAAAAGGATCCGTCAGCGAGGTAGGATCTGAACCAATTGAGGGCTGACCCTGTGATGCCCACCCACAGCTCCAACCTAGCAATGAGGATCTCATGGTCAATGGTGTCAAAAGCAGATGTAAGGTCCAATAGGACAAGCAGCACAGAGTCACCAGTGTCTGTGGATAGGAAGATGTCGTTAAAAACATTCAGTAGGGCAGTCTCAGTGCTGTGTAGAGATTTGAAGCCAGATTGGAATAGCTTGGGGCTAGCGTGATCCTCCAGGAAGCACTTCAACTGGGACTCAACTATTTTCTCTAGAAGTTTAGAAATAAATGGGAGTCTGGAGACAGGCCTGCAGTTAGATACTACTGAAGGGTCAAGGTTTTTTTTTTTTAGGAGAGGTTGAACAGCAGCATGTTTTAATGATTTTGGCACCACACCCGAGGATAGACTGCTATTTACAATAGATAGAATGGAAGGACCTAGAGTGGGGAAAACCCTCCTTTAGGAGCCGAGGGGGGACCACATCAAAGGGGGAACCAGATGGTTTCAGGTTGCACATGACCTACTCTAGAGAAGACAGAGAGACTGGTTCGAAGTGGTCTAATAGGGTTACAGATTGAGGTGGTATGGATGGATCATGAGTTGGAGGAGAAATTAGAGCCCGGGTGTTCGCAATTTTATCTAAAAAGAAATGTAGAAAGTTCTCGCACAGCTCAGTCGAGGCTTCCAGGGATGATTGTTCAGTGAGGTGGAGAACAGAGTTTAGGGGGGAGAACAGAACTCGTGGATTGTGAGAGTTTGCAGCAATGATATCAGACAAGTATTGGGATTTAGCAGTTTTTACTGCTTTCTGATATCGGCGCCAGCTCTCTTTTACCATTTGAAAAGAGACCTGTAGTCTGTCTTTTCTCTATTTTCGCTCCGCCTCCCCTGCATTGCTGCCTAACAGCTCTGGTCACGTCATTCAGCCATGGTTCTGCTCTGAGTTTTGGTCTCCTAGATTTAATAGGAGCAACATGATCCAGAGCCTTCAAACAAACAGAGTCAAACTGGGATGTCAGTTCCTCAGTGCTGGAGAGGAACATTGGGGGCTGAATTATTATTTCATTGTTGTAAACCTCAGTGAAACGTGTGGCAGTTAAATGGTTAAAAGTCCAGCCTTTACGTGCAGGAATGCACGTTTTAGGAGTTACATGGGGAAGGGTGAACTGAAACCGGACCGGCATGTGGTCTGAAAACATATTGTCACCTATTTCAACATTAGAAACAGTCACATCACATGTTAACACAAGGTCCAGTATATGTCAGTGCTATTGGGTGGGACTGTTCACATGTTGATATACATTGATCATGGGACTGTGTGTGCCTTCATGACATACAGACAGATGAGGACATGGCAGGGATGGTGTCTGATGAAGCCTACTGCTAAATTTGATTTTCTCCTTTTAGTGAAAGAAGCTCCTGAAGCTATCACTCCAGTTAGCCATTATTGCTCATTGTCTTTCTTGAAAGTGAACTTCTTGCTGGCTGCTTGCAATTTTAAGTCCTACAACCTGCCGTTGACACAGACCTCATGTCATCACTGTGTCACACGCACATCCCACAATCCCAGCTGACCTTTTCATACCATGGCTGTTTGGGCTCTGCATGTCATTACTTCCCATGCTCTATCAAAATATGGTGCAGCTTTGACCCATAATTTCAGGTCTACTATTTCAGATGATTGCATAGATGTGGAAAAACATGAGGATCACAGATTTTAAAGATGATCTGAAAGGACCAACAAACAAACACAGATAGGTTGCTTCAGGTGTAGCTGGAATAGGAAAACATATTAATGGCAGCAATAGTAGCATGTGCAAACATGGAGCATATAAAGAGTGAGATAGAGTGAGAAAATGTGGTCAGTTTGTTTTCCAGCAGTCTAAGCAAAACTAAGGAATAACTCAGGGAATCCAAGCCCATCCACATGAATGATAATAATAATAATAATAATAATAATAATAATAATAATAATAATAATAATAATAATAATAATAATAATAATAATAATAATAATAATAATAATAATAATAACAATAAATAAACATATTTGCCCTAGTCTTAAGTAAACAGGGTATCAGTCACATGGACAGAAACTGTAAGTTGGTTCCACAAGAGAGAAGTCTGAAAACTGTAAGCTCTGCCTCCCATTCTGCTTTTTTCAAACTCTAAGAAACACAAGTAAACTTGGTGTCTGAGAGTGCAATGTTCTTTTAGGAAAACATGGAGCAATAAGATGAAAATTGAGTTTTCAGAGTTTTGTATGTTAGAAGATTTAAAATTATGTTCTGACTTTCACACATAGCCAGTAGATAAAAGCTGGACAGCTGCAGGGCATCGAGGCTTCTGTGACTTCAGACTGAGTCTCTAAAATTGCTTTATGTGATGTTGCTTGAGCCAACCCTTTGGAGCTGAAAAGTATGGGTTTGGGAGTATAAAGGAACAATTTGCTGGAGTGCAAATAGAGCTAACGGTGTTGTTGGGTTCTGATAAGAGAACTTGGACAGCTAACAAGAGACAGCAGGTCAGATGTGGATACTTTAAGAGGACTGGTAAACCAAGACATTGCAGAACAAGAAAACCAGCAGGTCAAATCAATGATCAATAAATGCTGTTAATGGACCAAACACACAACTGATAACACTGACAGACAAAACAAACAAAAACGGGGCATTGCAGCATTCAACTCTGCATGTTAATAAATTTAGTCTTAAAACAAATTTCTATTTTCTGGCTTTCAATTCCTGTTAGTGGTTTTATTTTGTTTGCAATTTTGTTGTTGTTGTCTTGACTTTTTCTTTTTCTTTGTTTTTGTTCATTTTCTGAAGACCCAAAACTTGTTGGATTACACTGAACATCCTTTCTGGTCCAGGCATGCCTTGGGATACACCAGGAGGAGCTGAATCACCAGTGAAAGGAAGATCTGGGATTCCCTTTTGGAGCTTTTACTTCCACAATCTAACTATGGATAAGCAGAAAAAATGAAGAGACAAATGAAAATAATTTTGAAGTTACATATTTTGGCCAGTTTTAAGTACCAGTACTCTTTAGCTTCAATTCCTTGACTAAATGGGCAGCACAGTGGCACAACTGGTAGAGCTGCTGCCTCTCAGCGAGCAGGTACCCAGTTCAAATCCCGGTCCGGGGGCCTTTCTGGGTGGAGTTTGCATGTTCTCTCCGTGCATGCGTGGGTTTTCTCTGGGTGCTCCAGTTTCCTCCCACAGTCCAAAAACATGCATGTTAGGCTGATTGGTAACTCTAAATTGTCCCTGGGTGTGAGTGAGACAGGTCCCTCTTGTAAATGAGTCCCCGTGGCTCAACGAGGCTAGCCTGTATAAATAAAGGTTGAATGAAGGAATGAAAAAAATATGGATGAAGGCAATGGCCTAATGCTAAAGTTAAGATTTTAATATTAAAATAAAAAAAATGGTCAGATTTAGATAAATCTAAATGCCAATAAGACTCAGGCAAAGGGCAATACGAGGTGTGTGCATGTGTGGGGTTAGAAAAACACTGTAGAATGAGGAAAAATACAAGCTTCACAGATGAGTCAGAGTCTGATTATATTGGTATTAATGCCAAAATAAATAAGTGAAAAAAAAAACCCATCAGCAATGCCATAGTATCTTTTGTAAGTTTGTGCAGCCACACATTGCTGAAGAAAACCCAGAAGTAAAGAGAGTTAGAGATAGGGTTTGAAAATTTTACTGTTAAAGACCCTAGTGTCAGATAAGCCCTGGTGTTTATATTTGATAAAGAGAAAATATTTTTCTCTATTTTGTTAATAATGCTTTGTATTTTTTATGAGTACAGTTCAAAATGTGCCATCATTTCGACTTCCGGCTGAATGGCGGTGGGATAAGTTGTGTTTAGGTGCGCTCCTACGGAACTGGCCTGTTTTCCAACTAATGCCTGGCACTTTCTTCCGATTTTGACCACAAACAATAGACAACTTACACATTTTACGCATATCTCTAGTTCGGTCACTAAAATGTCACCAAAACCTGCTAAATGAGTAAGTTCGATCCAAGCTCACCTGCGGCCTGCTCCTCGTGGCGGAACCTCGAGCTGTCCTGGGTCATCTCCTCCGTCTGAAGCAGCAGCTGCCGTTGCAGTTTGTGACATCGGCAGCCTCAAACAGGAGCTACTTGTAGCTCTCCGAGAGGACTTTACTGATATAATTAAAGCAAAATTCCATGCCGTTCTGGGTGAAAGTCTCTCGTCGATCAATGCCGAGCTGTTAGCCCTCAAAAAGGAGCTATCATCGGGGCTAGCTACAGTGCAGGAGAGCTTCACGGGGCTAAAGCTAACGGTAGCAGAGGTGGAGAAGTCCGTCTCCACCTGCACTGATGACATCGTTAGCCTCCAGAAAAAAGTCGAGAGCCTCACGAAGACGGTGGCACAGCTGGAGGATAAATGTGACGATTTGGAGTCCCGGTCAAGACGTCAGAACATCCGCATCATCGGTGTCCCGGAGGATGACCCTCCATCGGCTACAACGGCTGCGGTCTCTCGGATGCTAAAGGAGGCTTTCGGCTTTGAGAAGGAGCCGCTGCTGGATCACGCTCACCGCATCCCAGTCCCCAAACCGAAGGCAGGCGAGCGGCCCCGTCCAATTGTAGCTAAGCTACACAACCACACGGACTGCGTGAAAATCCTGACGATGGCGAGGGAGCTGCAGTGGGTCAAAGTGAACGGTACAAATATCTATGTGTTCCCCGACTACACTGACAGAACGGCCCGAGCGCGGGCCGCCTTCACTGAGTGTCGCCGCAAGCTTTGCGGCGTCCAGAGGGTTCGGTTCGGCTTGCTCCACCCGGCCCGGCTGAAGATCACGTATGATGGAACTACACGGGTGTTCACATCCCCCGAGGAGGCGAGTGTGTACATCGAGTCGATTACAAAATGAGAAATATAATTAGTGTACTTTGTTTTACACTCGGGGAATGTCAGTATTATTAGTTATTATTATTATTATTATTCATGTTTAAAAATATAATCAGAGTGCTCTGTTTACACTCACGGATTTAATGGGTAGAAATAATAATCAGTGTGCTTTTTCTTTCATACTCAAGGAACGTTAGTATTATTAGTTATTATTATTATTATTATTCATGTTGAAAAATATAATCAGAGTGCTCTGTTTACATTCACGGATCTAATGGGTAGAAATAATAATCAGTGTGCTTTTTCTTTCATACCCAGGGAACGTTAGTATTATTAGTTATTATTATAATTCATGTTTAAAAATATAATCAGAGTGCTCTGTTCACATTCACGGATTTAATGGGTAGAAATGTAATTACTGTAGTGTGCTTTTTCTTTCATACTCTGGGAACGTTAATATTATTCGTTATTATTATTATTATTATTATTATCATCCATCCATCCATCCATCCATTTTCTTCCGCTTATCCGGGGTCGGGTCGCGGGGGTAGCAGCCTAAGTAGGGAGGCCCAGACTTCCCTCTCCCCAGCCACTTGGAGCAGCTCCTCTGGGGGAATCCCAAGGCGTTCCCAGGCCAGCCGAGAAACATAGTCCCTCCAGCGTGTCCTGGGTCTTCCTCTGGGTCTCCTCCCGGTGGGACATGCCCGGAACACCTCACCAGGGAGGCGTCCAGGAGGCATCCTAACCAGATGCCCGAGCCACCTCAACTGGCTCCTCTCGATGTGGAGAAGCAGCGGCTCTACTCCGAGTCCCTCCCGGATGACTGAGCTTCTCACCCTATCTCTAAGGGAGAGTCCAGACACCCTGCGGAGAAAACTCATTTCAGCCGCTTGTATCCGAGATCTCGTTCTTTCGGTCACAACCCAAAGCTCATGACCATAGATGAGGGTGGGAACGTAGATCGATCGGTAAATTGAGAGCTTTGCCTTTTGACTCAGCTCTCTCTTCACCACGACAGACCGGTACAGAGCCCGCTTCACTGCGGATGCTGCACCTATCCGCCTATCGATCTCACGCTCCAGTTTTCCCTCATTCGTGAACAAGACCCCGAGATACTTAAACTCCTCCACTTGGGGCAGGACCTCATCCCCGACCCGGAGAGGGCATGCTACCCTTTTCCGGCTCAAGACCATGGCCTCGGATTTGGAGGAACTGATCCTCATCCCGGCCGCATCACACTCGGCTGCAAACCGCTCCAGCGAAAGCTGTAGATCACGATCTGATGAAGCCAATAGGACCATATCATCTGCAAAAAACAGAGAAGCGATTCTAAGGCCACCAAAACGGATCCTCTCAACACCTTGGCTGCACCTAGAAATTCTGTCCATAAAAGTTATGAACAGAATCGGTGACAAAGGGCAACCTTGGCGGAGTCCAACTCTCACTGGAAACGAGCCTGACTTACTGCCGGCAATGCGGACCAAGCTCTGACACCGGTCGTACAGGGACCTAACAGCCCATATCAATGGGCCTGGTACCCCATACTCCCGGAGTACCCCCCACAGAACCCCCCGAGGGACGCGGTCGAATGCCTTTTCCAAGTCCACAAAGCACATGTAAACTGGTTGGGCAAACTCCCACGCACCCTCCAGGACCCTGCTGAGGGTGTAGAGCTGGTCCAGTGTTCCACGACCAGCACGAAAACCACACTGCTCCTCCTGAATCCGAGGTTCGACTATCCGACGGACCCTCCTCTCCAGAACCCCTGAATAGACCTTACCAGGGAGGCTTAAGAGTGTGATCCCCCTATAGTTGGAACACACCCTACGGTCCCCCTTTTTGAATAGGGGAACCACCACCCCAGTCTGCCAATCCAAGGGAACTGCCCCCAATGTCCACGCGATATTGCAGAGTCGCGTAAGCCAACACAACCCCACAACATCCAGAGCCCTAAGGAACTCAGGGCGAATCTCATCCATCCCTGGAGCCCTGCCACTGCGGAGCTTTTTGACCTCCGTTCCAGAGATTGGAGAGCCCGACCCAAAGTCCCCAGGCTCCGCTTCCTCAGTGGAAGACGTGCCAGTAGGATTGAGGAGGTCTTCGAAGTATTCCGCCCACCGACTCACAACATCCCGAGTTGAGGTCAACAGCACGCCATCCCCACCATAAATGGTGTTGGTCGCGTACCGCTTTCCCCCCCTGAGACGCCGGATGGTGGACCAGAATCGCCTCGAAGCCGTACGGAAGTCATTCTCCATGGCCTCTCCGAACTCCTCCCACGCCCGAGTTTTTGCCTCAGCAACCACCCGAGCCGCATGCCGCTTGGACTGTCGGTACCTATCTGCTGCTTCCGGGGTCCCACAGGCCAAAAAGGCCCAATAGGACTCCTTCTTCAGCCTGACAGCATCCCTCACTGCCGGTGTCCACCACCGGGTTCGAGGGTTGCCACCACGACAGGCACCAACAACCTTGCGGCCACAACTCTGATAAGCTGCCTCGACAATAGAGGCGCAGAACATGGCCCACTCGGACTCAATGTCCCCCGCCTCCCTCGGAACGTGTTCATACCCGAGTGTCCAGGACATGCGGCCGCAGATCAGATGAGACGACAACAAAGTCGATCATCGAACTGCGACCTAGGGTGTCCTGGTGCCAAGAGCACATATGTACACCCTTATGCCTGAACATGGTGTTCGTTATGGACAATCCATGACGAGCACAGAAGTCCAACAACAAAACACCACTCGGGTTCAGATCAGGGGGGCCGTTCCTCCCAACCACACCCCTCCAGGTCTCACTGTCATTGCCCACGTGAGCGTTGAAGTCCCCCAGCAGAACAAGGGAGTCCCCAGGAGGCGCACTCTCCAATACCCCCTCCAAGGACTCCAAAAAGGGTGGGTAATCTGCGCTGCCGTTTGGCGCATAGGCACAAACAACAGTCAGAGCCCGTCCCCCCACACGTAGGCGAAGGGAGGCTACCCTCTCGTTCACCGGGGTGAACCCCAACGTACAGGCACCAAGATGGGGGGCAACAAGTATGCCCACTCCTGCTCGGCGCCTCTCACCAGGGGCAACTCCAGAGTAGAAGAGTGTCCAACCCCTCTCAAGGAAACTGGTTCCAGAGCCAGAGCCATGTGTTGAGGTGAGTCCAACTATTTCTAGCCGGAACCTCTCAACCTCACACACTAGCTCAGGCTCCTTCCCCACCAGAGAGGTGACATTCCATGTCCCAATGGCCAGCTTCTGTAGCCGAGGATCAGACCGCCAGGGTCCCCGCCCTCGGCCACCACCCATCCCACATTGCACCCGACCCCTTTGGCCCCTCCCATAGGTGGTGAGCCCATGGGAAGGGGGACCCACGTCTCCTCTTCGGGCTGTGCCCGGCCGAGCTCCATGGGTGAAAGCCCGGCCACCAGGCGCTCGCCAACGTGCCCCACCTCCGGGCCTGGCTCCAGAGTGGGGCCCCGGTGACCCGCGTCCGGGCGAGGGAACATTTTGTCCATTTATTGTACTCATCATCGGGGTCTTCTTATTATTATCATTCGTGTTTAAAAACATAATTAGAGTGCTTTGTTTATATTCACGGATTTAATGTTTAGAAATAAAATTAGCCAGCTTTTTTTTTTTTTTCATAGTCAGGGAACGTTAGTATTATTAGTTATTATTATTATTCATGTTTAGAAATATAATTAGTATGTTTTGTTTACATCCACGGATTTAATGTTTAGAATTATAATTAGTGTGTATTGTTTGCCTTCACGGATTTAATGTTTAGAATTATAATTAGTGTGTTTTATTTACATTTAGGAATTTAATGTTTTGAATTATATTGTATTAGTTATTATTATTATCAATCACTGTTTTTTTTAAAGAGTTCTTGGTCTTCCAGATTAGTGCCTATTACATATTTAAAATCTTCTTTTCATTTAGCTAGTTCTGTGGGAGTCACCTGGTACAGGTTGTGATGTGGTGCCATTTGACCATAAGGACAAGTTTTCTAGTGACTCCTGTTGGAGTCTGCACAGTCCCTTCATTTGGGGAAGGGCCAAGTGCAAGTAAGGGGGGTGGAGGGGGGATTTTTTTTTCTCCTGGGGGGGGGCGGGGATTGGGAAGGATGGCAATATTTTACAACCCTTATTATGAAAAACAGGTCACATGTCTGTTGATTTGAAAGCTTCCTCAACATCATCTGCTGTCAGATTCCTAAGCTGGAATGTTAAAGGTCTTAACAATCCGGTGAAACGATCTAAAATATATTCTCATATGAAACGCCTGAACCCAGACGTAATATTCCTACAGGAAACACATTTGCAAAATTCAAATCAGGTCAGGCTTAAATATCCATGGATTGGGGAGATTTACCATTCGAGCTTCAACTCAAAAGCCAGAGGAGTTGCCATACTATTTAATAAGAATATTCATTTTACAGCATCAAAAATAATGAAGGATACAAATGGCAGATTTCTTATAATCGCGGGCTCTCTGTTCCATACCCCCGTTTTATTAGTGAACATTTATGCAC
This sequence comes from Garcialebias charrua, assembly GCA_038048925.1. Taxonomy (NCBI): domain Eukaryota; kingdom Metazoa; phylum Chordata; class Actinopteri; order Cyprinodontiformes; family Rivulidae; genus Garcialebias; species Garcialebias charrua. The sequence continues at coordinate 19,544 of JBBPBX010056141.1, forward strand.
CAAACTTTGATAACCCAGACTTTATAAACAATTTAGTAAGCACACTTCCATATCTTGACACTCATCTGTTAATTTTAGCTGGGGACCTGAATTGTGTTATGAACACATCATTAGATCGCTCTTCGTCTCGGCCCTGCACACAGTCTAATATGTCTAAATCTATTTTGGATTTTGTGTCCCAAAATGGATATGTAGATCCATGGAGGGCACAGAATCCACTAACAAGGACCTATTCTTTTTACTCGCAGGTGCACCAATCCTATTCCCGTATAGATTATTTTTTTGTTGACAGCTCTTTAATGCAGAGAGTCACGTCTTCTGAATACTATCCGATTGTTATCTCAGACCATTCTCCTCTAAGCATTGATATAAACTTTATAAATAAACCCCGTTCTAGTCCTCGTTGGAGATTTAATATCTCCTGTTATCAGATGAGCCATTTAATAAATTCATCTTATCAGCAATTGACGATTTCCTAATGTTCAATAAGAGCGATACAATTGCTCCCTCACTATAATGGGAAACATTAAAAGCCTATATTCGTGGTCAGATTATTTCTTTTTCAGCTACTGTCAATAAAAATATACGCACTAAGATATCAGAAATATCAACAGAAATTCAGAATATTGACAGGCAAAATGCCATTAATCCGTCACACGATTTGCTGAAACAGCAACAGGATCTTCAAATGGAACTTGATCTTTTAACAACATCTGATATGGAACGTCTCTTGATCCAATCTCGAGCCACTTATTATGAGCATGGGAAAAAACCAAGTAGACTATTGGCACATCAACTGAAACGAAAGGCTGGCTCTCGCACAATATCGCAAATCAAGGATCGATCGGGCAACCTTGTTTCAGACCCTGTCTCCATTAGTGACACCTTAAGAAAATTCTACTGCGATCTGTATAAATCTGAACTACAAGCAGACTCAAATGAGCTACTCGCCTTTCTTCAGAATATTGACATTCCTAGGATAGACAAATTGATTTCTGATCAACTTGAGGCTCCCATTAAATTAGAAGAAATATTAGAGTCAATTAAGAATATGCAAAGTGGTAAAACACCTGGCTCGGATGGTTTCTCTGCCGAATTTTTCAAAAAATTTAAAGATAAGATAGCCCCTCTTCTTCTCGAGGTTTATAATGAGTCATTCGGGCGTGGCCTGCTACCTCCCACCTTGACTCAAGCTTCAATCTCTCTCCTGTTAAAGAAGGATAAGGATCCTACTGCTTGCGAGTCTTATAGACCCCTTTCACTCTTGAATGTGGATTTTAAGATTTTGTCCAAAATACTCGCAACTCGGCTTGAGACAGTTCTCCCTCTGATTATCTCACAAGAACAGAATGGATTCATCAAAGGTCGCCAGTTGTTTTTTAATACCCGTACAATATTGAACACAATTTTTTCAACTCATTCCCCCAAGTCTCCTGAAGTGATAATTTCTCTTGACGCCGAGAAAGCTTTTGATCGAGTGGAATGGGAGTATCTCTTTGCCGCTCTTAATAGGTTTGGTTTTGGAGAGAGGTTTGTGTCCTGGATCAAACTACTTTATACATCTCCTCAAGCATGTATTCTTACTAATTCCATCCAATCGGATTATTTTTCGGTGGGGCGTGGTACTAGACAGGGTTGCCCTCTTTCCCCCCTCTTGTTTGCGTTAGCCATTGAGCCTCTTTCTGTTGCCCTAAGATCCCTTTCTTCTTTTCACGGAATCATCCGCTCTGGCGTCGAGCTTAAACTGTCCTTATATGCAGATGACCTTCTCCTGTATGTTTCTGACCCATTATGTAGCCTTCCCCCAATTTTAAATACTCTGGAAAAATTTGGATCGTATTCCGGCTATAAAATTAATTCACTTAAAACCGAATGCTACCCAGTGAATTCATTAGCTTTAAAGCTTAAGCCTTCTGATATCCCTTTTAGGCTCAGTCCCTCGGGGTTTAGGTATTTGGGAATTAATATTGCACATACTCTACCCTAAAAGTTTTCTCAGAATTATACCCCACTAGTCTCCCAAATTGCATCAGACCTTCAGAGGTGGAACTATCTCCCTCTTTCACTAATTGGTAGGATTAATATTATCAAAATGAATGTGCTACCTAGACTTCTGTTTTTATATCAAAATATCCCTCTGTTTTTGCCCAAACAGTTCTTCAGGTCCCTGGATCAGATGGTCTCTTCCTTTTTGTGGAATGGAAAGGCCCCCAGAATGAGACTTTCTTTATTACAACAGTTCACCACAAATGGTGGTCTTTCTCTACTTAATTTTACAATGTATTACTGGTCCTCACATATCCATAAACTGAATTATTGGTTAAATTCACCTGATCTGAATTGGTGTAAACTTGAAGTTCGATTGATTTCTGCATCTTTTTCACCTGCCTCAATTATTTATTCATCATTACCAATTAAACTATCCTCTGTTACTACAAATCCTATAGTGCTTTCCACACTCAGGATCTGGTCACAATTTAGGTCCCATTTTAAATTTGTATTACCATCTAATAAAATGCCGTTATTAAAGAATCACATTTTCTCTCCAGCATCTACTAATGCTGCCTATAGAATTTGGCATGAGAGAGGTATTAGAACAATGAGAGACCTTTACGAAGATGGTTTGTTCCTTAGTTTTTCAGAATTGTCTTCTAAATTTAATCTACCCACTTCACATTTGTTTCTTTATTTCCAAATTAGACATTGCGTTTCATCACGGTTTCCAAATTTTCCAACTTTGCCTACTGACCCACCATGGGTCGAATTCCTAGCTTTGAAGCCTAATCTGAAATCTCCTCTTTCTATTATTTATGGAAAACTTATGGCAATTGAGGCCGACTCATCAGGTAAAACCAGAACTGCATGGGAACGGGAATTGGGTGTTGAACTGTCAGAGTCATGGTGGGATAAAGTTATTCTCAGCATACGCCAAAGTACACCATGTGCCAGACTACAATTAATACAGTTTAAAATAATAAATAGAGTACATTTTTCAAAATCCCGTCTATCAAAAATTTTCCCTTCAATTCCAGACCAGTGTGATAGATGTCAGGCTTCACCTTGCAACTTAAGTCATATGTTTTTCTTCTGCCCAAACTTACAAGGGTTTTGGAAATATTTCTTCTCCATACTCTCAGGAGTTTTTAAGATCCAGATTCAGAGTGATCCACTTATTGCCATTTTTGGAGTTCCAGGGACCACACTTAACCTATCCCGCCAGCAGGGGGAGGTCCTGGCCTTTTGTTCTCTCCTTGCCAGGCGTTGTATTTTGCTCGCCTGGAAATCTCCCACACCTCCATCCACATCACAATGGCTTAATACCG
>JBBPBX010056142.1:0-15604 GCA_038048925.1 Garcialebias charrua
TGTCCTGGTCCGTGCCCCAGTACCAACTGTTTCTTTTTGACAACAGATCACGTAGGGCTTTGTCCTTTTCGGCCAGATGGGGAATGAACTTGCCCACTTGGTTCACCATGCCCAGAAAACTTCTAAGTTCTGACACATTACTTGGTTCTTTCATGTTTGTAATGGACTCTGTTTTCTTTGGATCAGGGCTGATGCCTGAATCTGTGATGATGTGACCTAGGAAGGAAACTTTGCTCCGTGAGAGATCACATTTTTCCACATTCAATGTTACACCTGCTTTTTCCAGCCTTAGCAGTGTGGCATGGAGACGGGCATCATGTTCCTCCTGGTTGCATCCCCACACCAGCAGATCATCAATGTGACAAATCACTCCCTCCAGTCCTTCAGTAACCCCCACCATTATGCGTTAGAAGTGCTCGGGGTAGAGTTGATGCCGAAGGGAAGGCGATTAAAGTGGAATCGCCCAAACGGTGTTATGAATGTTGTGAGCTTGGCTGAATCCTTCGATAAGGGAATTTGCCAAAACCCCATATTGATGTCCAGTTTACTGAATATTTTGGCTCCAGCCAGCATTCCTAGACTTTGATCAACTGATGGTAGTACATACTTTTCTCTGCAAACATACTTGTTTAGTCCCGTAAAGTCCATACACAGTCTAGAACTGTTTGGTTTTGGGACAACCACCAAGCCGGCGCACCAATCTGTAGGTTCCTCCACCCGGCTGATGACACCCAGCTCCTCCATTCTGTGGAGTTCCTCCTTTACTTTTCCTACTAAAGGCAGAGCAATTCTCCTAGGGGCTTTGAGTGAGTATGGAACCACATCAGGTTTGAGTTTAATGTGGTATGTGTGTTGCACCTCACCTAGTCTAGTGCAGAGCCTGGGGTACACAGTTTTAACAGTGTCCATTGATATAGAGTTCACACGCGCCAAAAGACCAAGAGCTGTGATGGCAGGCAGTCCAAGCAGTGGTGTGGTGAGGTTCTTAACAACATAGACTTTTTCTGTTGTACTCTTGTCCCTGTAGGTAAGCTGTAATTTTGTGTAACCTGCAACATCCAGTGGTGTTCGGCCAGGGCCTAACAGAGGTTTCACTGGTTTGAGAAGAGCAGGTTTTTCAGCACTGGGAAACAGTCTGTTCAAATCTTTCTGAGCCATGGCTGTGACGTCTGCACCTGTATCAAGTTTAAATGTTAGTGTTGTCTCATTTATCTTTATATCAGCTGTCCATGCCTGATTTTCTGTGGTCACAGCTCCAAGGAAGAAACTTTCCTCCTCTTCCTCCTCTTCATCCTCTTCGATGCTTTGCACCTTTTTGCTGAATCTGCACACACGCTGATAGTGTCCTTTCTTCCCACAGAAATTACATTTTGCATCATTAGCAGGACACTCATATTTAGGGTGAGGGGAGCCTCCACACTTGAAACACTTTGTACTTGATGTGCTTCTGCTGTCGACCTGTGGATGTGTTTTAGCATTTTTATTTTTAAACTTGTTATATTTGGATTTATCAAACTGTTGTCTGCTTTTAACAACTCTATCAACAGAGCTGACACTTGTCTGCATTACACTGGCTTCACATCTCAGAGCACTTTGTTGCTTTTTAATCTCTTCTGATTGTCTTGCCATGTTTACAGCTTTCTCCAAGTCCAAATTTTTCTCCATTTGCATACGCTCTGAAAGTCTGATGTCTGCTAAGCCCACTACAATTCTGTCTCTTATTAATTCATCGTGGAGCGGTCCATAATTGCAGTGCTCAGCTAATGCATGCAGGGCTGTAACAAATGCATCCACTGTTTCATTTGGCTCTTGTTTGCGCATATTAAATCGTGCGCGCTCATAAACAACATTTTTCTTGACTATGAAGAAGTTCTAGAAACCCTCTTTCACTTTTTCATACTGGCGCTGGTCTGCATCGTTTAGCTTTAATCCTCTCAGGACATCATCCGCTTCATCTCCCATGCAGTATATTAAGGTGTTTACCTGGTTTTCATCAGAACTCAACGACAAGCTACTGGCCTGGCAGAACCTCTCGAAGCGACGGATCCATTTTGTCCATTCATGTGGCTTCAAAAAATCAAAAGGCTCCGGCGGCTGGATGCTGGGTGTGTTAGCCGCTATGCTAACTCCTGCCCTCGGCTGCTCATTTTCTTCAGACATCTTAAAAATAGCTGTAGCTCGTCTTTCCTCTTCTTATCCACGCCAGACAGACTCCTCAGCAACTCACCACTTCTGACCCCACTTCTGACACCATGTCGTGTTCTTGTTTTAGAACCAATACGTGGGACTTCATGTGCTGGCAAACACTCACTTTATTAGTAAAACCAACGTCAGCCTCGTGCTGCATAAACACGTCACATCCTCCAGTGTGTAACGTTCACAAACACTCATTAATAACAGTTATTATCATGAACACCACACCTGTCAGGACGTCGTTTTTTGGTTGACTCTGGTTCCCAGAAGAGTTTGGTCCATCTTGGGCCTGACTTAGGAGGCAGTGGCCCGCTGCTAACTGCAGCTAACGGTTCTCCAATCTGAACTTTTGGCGCTAGAAGGACAACAGTTTCTTTCCATGGACGTGAGTTTGAGTGGGACTTTGTTGTTGCCTCAGTGACTGTTCCTATTATCGGTGCAGGCTTTTTATGTGCTCATGGTCTGTTAGTGGATGTCGCTAACCACAGACTTATTGACGCTGTAACTTTTGCTACTTTCCCTTGTGTGTCTGGGGGGGCTGGGCCGCCCCTTACCAAAAAGTAGTATATGCAAGTATACTTAAAGTACACTAATTTTAAACTAAAAAAATAAGAGTATACTTTCAGTTTACTTTTTAGGTACTTATCAAAAGTATACTTAGCCAAGTTTATTTTACACAATACTTGACTTATACTAAAAATAAACTAAAAGTCTAAGTATACTTAATCTATACTTCTGTTTAAACTTTTGGCCAAGATATTTTACACAAAGTATTTTCACACTGGTTTATTTTTAGTACTTCTGTTTTAAACGTTTTGTCAGTTTTTTTTATATTGTTGTATATATATATATATGTATATATATATATATATATATATATATATATATATATATATATATATATATAGTATATTGTTATTATTATTATTGAGCATGCATCAGGGTATTATTATTATCATCATTATTATTATCATTATTCAATTTTATTCTGCGTTACTCCAGGCGTACGTGAAACGTGAAGTACTGCTTTCTGCCATTTTTCTGTTTGTGGTCTTCATGCGTTATGACTGGATTGGGGGTAGAACGTGATCATATACGTTCCAACCAATCAACGCCACTCTTGCTTGTCAGGTTGCATGTGAACTTTGTCCTAACCAATCAACGCCACTCTTGTTTATCGCGGGAAGTAGCATGTGATCATATTCAACCAATCAACGCCTCTTGCTTCGCGCGCGCTTCGTTCAAATGTAGCCATTTCCTTTTCAACTGTTGGACAAGAAGCTGTTGTTGTGTCGGACTAAGCGCTCGTAAAACTTGCTTTTTTATTAGACGTCGACTGGTCTGACTCTGGACGACGACTCGGACTGGACATTCAGTTGTAAGTTGAAGGTAATCGGTTCTGTTTTCTTTATTTGCTAGCTGTTAGCTCTGTTCACTTGAATGAACAAAACCTGCCGTTGCTAAAAGCTACGGATGCTAAAACGCTTAGCTAAAACTGCAGCTGAGTGGAACATCTGGACCTGAGATGTGGAGCAGGTTCTGTGGACAGAACTCAGCAGAACCAACGTTTGAGAGGCTGCACTCAGAGTGGGAGCTTCTGAAGAACGTTGCTGAGCTTCAAACAGACACAGAGTCCAGGAGAGAATTAGTTTCTACTTCCTGAACGTTTCTCCACTGCAGCCAGATGCTGGTCAGCTGAACATCTGCAGAAACAGGAGACATGTTTGTCCTCTCCTGTTCACTTCAGCTGTTCTGATGCTGGACACAATTAAAGGCCTGGCAGTCCTTGATATATAATATATATAATAATGCACGGCCCACCACCTTTCATCTTTCTTTTAGACTAAGATCAGATCAAGTTCGAGTCAAACCTGTAAAATAATGATTAATTAATTAATGTGTTTGTTTGTTTGTTTGCATTGTTTCTGTCCACTTCCTCAGCAGTTCGTGGTGGTAATGCACCACTACCAGTGTCGTGTAACAGGGTTGTTGTTTAATTAATTTGATCAAAATGTATCATATTTATAATATTTTTCTTGTTTAGCAGAAAAGTTTATCTAGTAGTTATTAGAAATGTTTCTTTTAATCTTTGTGGAAACTCCAGGTTCCTTTTGTTTGTGTAGTGACGACGCCCCGGGAGTTTGTACAACACATTTTACCCACTGTCTTACATTTGTAAATGTCTGTGTTGCAGATGTTGAAATTCATTCGCAAGCTGTGTGCGAAGAATTCATGCTGCCAACATCACTGCAGGGCTGTGAACAGGCTCGTGTGAACAGATCTCAGCTCCACAACCTCCCTGTTCTCAGTGTGCCATCTACCCGTCTGCATTCTGGGACCCTTAACAGCTTTGACGAAGTTGTTCAGAGTGAGGTGGAGGCCATCATCAAGAAAATGAAGCCTTCATCCTGCGCCCTGGATCCTTTCCCCTCGTCTCTCATAAAATCCAATCACTCTGCAATAGGCCCACTTATCACTCAAATAATAAATCAGTCTCTTCAATCTGGTCATGTTCCACTGCCTCTAAAAACTGCCATCATTAGGCCTCTTCTGAAAAAATCTAATTTGGATCCAGACATTTTTTCTAATTACCGCCCAATTTCACACCTCCCTTTTCTGTCTAAAGTGCTGGAAAAAGCTGTTGCTGCTCAGCTGCAGGATCACTTACAACAACACTCCCTGTATGAGAAGTTCCAGTCTGGATTCAGGGCAGCTCACAGTACTGAGACTGCACTGCTGAGGGTTACTAATGATGTCCTCTTGGCTGCTGACACTGGTTCTCCCTCCATCCTTGTCCTCCTTGACCTCACTGCAGCCTTCGACACTGTGGACCATAGTATCCTCCTCCACCGTCTTCATGTGGAGGTCGGTCTCTGTGACACCGTCCTGGACTGGTTTAAATCTTTCCTCTCCAATAGGCTGGAATGTGTTAGTCTTGGCAACGCCACGTCCCAGACAGTCTCTGTCTCCTGTGGTGTCCCTCAGGGGTCGGTTCTGGGGCCCCTGTTGTTTTCCCTTTACATGCTGCCTTTAGGTCAAATTATTAATCAGTTCAACATTTCTTTTCACTGTTATGCCGACGATACACAGCTTTACATCAGGACTGGAGCATCCTCATCTTCCACCTTGTCATCTCCATCTTCACTCACTGCCCTCTCTGCCTGCCTGGAGGCAATTAGGGCATGGATGAATCAGAACTTTCTTCAATTAAACTGCTCCAAGACCGAGGCCATACTGATTGGCACCCCTCACCAGGTACAGACATCTACTATAACAACACTTTCCTTTTCTGGACAAGACATCCCCCTCTCCACCTCTGTTACTAATCTTGGAATAAAAATGGACTCCAATCTTACATTTGAAAATCACATTAAGCTTCTGTTTAAAACTTGCTTCTTCCATCTTCGAAACATCTCTAGACTTCGCCCATCCCTAACTTTTTCCGATGCTGAGAAGCTCGTCCATGCTTTTGTCTCCTCCAGGCTCGACTACTGCAACTCCCTGTTTATTGGAATCCCTGGCAAAAACCTTCAGAAACTTCAGTATATTCAAAACAGTGCAGCAAGGATCTTGTTGCGAGTTCGTAAATTTGAACATATTACGCCCATTCTTCATAACCTTCATTGGCTTCCTGTCGCCTACAGAATTCAGTACAAAACTGCTCTCATTACACATCAATGCTTACATGGAGCTTCACCAGATTATCTGAAGGATATTCTTATTCCACACTCATCCACCCGGTCGCTGCGGTCACAGAACAGTAATCTCCTTCACATTCCAAGAACCAAATTAAGGACCATGGGAGACCGGGCTTTCAGTGTGGCTGCCCCCCGCCTGTGGAACTCTCTTCCTGACTGTCTGAGGGTCCCACAGTCTGTGGTTGACTTTAAGAGCGGCTTGAAGACCTTTCTTTTCAACCGAGCATACTCTGCCTCCTCATGATTCTACTTTTGATCTTAGTTGATACTGTTATTGATTTTACTTGTTTTATTACTTGTTTATTGACATTTAATTTCTGTTGCACCTTGTAGCACTTTGAGATTTTCATTAATGAAAAGTGCGTTATAAATTGAATTCATTATTATTATTATTATTATCGTGACTTTCCCTTTAAAGAAAAGGCAAACCCTTTACCAGGTAAGTGTTGGAAAATCATTCATGATTATTTTTGATACCTAATATTACAAGTGAGTATGGGGGAACCCAATATGGTGTCACCTCCTGATGAGAAACCTGCTAAGTTTTATTAATTTTATTAAGAATGACTTTCCCACAGACCAAATTGGTATTGGTAACTCTAAATTGTCCCTAGGTGTGAGTGAGAGAGTGAATGGTTGTTTGTCTCGTTTGTCTCTATATGTGGCCCTGTGATGGACTTGCGACCTGTCCAGGGTGCACCCTGCCCCTTGCACTGTGATTGCTGGATATGGGCACCGGCGACCCCCGTGACCCAAAATGGAAGAAACGGGTAAAGATGATGGATGGATGGATGGATGGACTTTCCCAGTAGCCCAACAGCACATGACTTCTTGTCCAATATGTCCAATATGTCTCTCTGATCATTAGCATAACACAGTAGGTACATGTATTTATGTTAGCTCTATTTGTTTGGCAGGAAGAAAGCTGAACATTGGCTTCACCACCAGGGCTAAGCTGAACAAGTTGCTAGATGATGGAGAATATGGAAAGATAAGGTAAAGCTTATTTTTTAACACCAAGAACACAGTAGAAATAGCCTCTCAATTATTACTGATACCTCTGACCACTTGAGGAATTCCACCTGTTCCCAGCTTTTTGTGTGAAGAACACACAGTTCAAAACACTTAAAATTCAATTGTTTTCTACTCTTCTTACCATTTAGGCACTGTATTTATATGTTTTGTTGCTGTTTTGCTGTTGATATGTACATTTTCTGCTAAACCCACTGGAAAATGAAGAATGTCTCTAACTTTTCTCTTGTCATTTTTGACTAAACCTACATCATAAAATGCTCTTCATACAATGTAACAGTTAAAACACAGTCAAAAAGGTGGTAAATACTAACATTTATGGAGGACTTACTGACATTATTAGAAATAAAAGCAGAAATATATAAATAGACCATTAAATGAATATATGAACTTAAAGTTTTAAAGTTTAGTTTAAAACAAAACAAACAGGAAAACACCTGTGCTTTTGTTTTAAACTAAACCTTAAACTAAACTGAGGCAGCACAGACATCTGCACGTGGATCCTGCTTTATCCTGTCTGTTGACCAATAGGAGAAGAGCTGATCCAGGAAAGGTTTCCTTTTTTATTAAATTGGTGCATTTTAAGTTATTTATTGGTTTTTATATGTTTTAGTTATTTATTCGTCCATTAATATATTTCTTTTTACTTTTTATTTCTAATTATGTCAGTTTTGGTCCTCCATACATATTCAAACATCAAATAGTCTTTCAATCTGACACAGATCTATAAAGTAGAGTGTAGGGAGTCATTTTCAGTCAATTTCTATTGTAGGATGTAGCCAACAGGATGAGGGCAGGTGAAGCTCACCAGCACAATCAAACCCTGTTGCCGCGCTGCCGCAACCCCCCCACACACACACAAAAACAAGATTCTCACTCTTTGGCTTTTTGAAAAGTTGGCAGCCCTGGTGTGTGCTGCTGAGGCAGATAATTTGAGGCAAGTAAAACACTGCAGGTTAGGTTATTCTAGCGTTTAAATAAGCCATATACAGTATGCTACGAGTTTTTTTTTTTTTTGGCTTAGTTCCTGGATGGTTTTTCAAAGAGACAAGGCCACGCATCCTCACGCTGTTTGTGTCGCATGTCTGTTAACACACATGCGCTCACTAGCCAGCAGAACAATAACCGCAGCCAGGCTGAAATACTAATTTACTTTAAATACGTATTTCGGCAACATGACTGTTTTTGTAGCTGCTTAAACAAGAGGCTGAGGAGGAACCAAACAGTTCCTGAGCTCCACTTATGTCAGCATTTAACAAGTAAAGAAGAAAATACAACTTTATAACTTGATGTTGATTTATTTTCTCACACTTCACCTGCTTCTCTTTACTGCTGCCAGAAAGGAGAATGATGAAGTGATGTTTAGAAGAAAATGTCTCGCTCACTTTTCTTCATGTTACTGCCACAAGTGCAGCTGTCTGCATGTGCTGCATCACTTGATTGATGTGACAGGAGGAAAGGAGAGGTGTTTGTGAACTCTTCAGTGAGCTCTCGTCCATCTTCTCTTCTCCTCCATCCTGTTGGAAGCTGCAGACTACAGTACAGTATTAACTTCAGCTCACTCACATGTTCTCTTTGATTCAGACTCTGCAGGTTGTCAGAGATCAGCTGTGCCTCTCTGCTCTCAGCTCTTCAATCCAACCCCTCCCATCTGACACAACTGGATCGGACTCAGAACCTAGCCTTGAGAGGTAATTTCTAAGTAGTTTGAGTAAAGCAATTAAGACACTGATTTTTAAAACCAGATGTGGAAATGGAGAATGCCTTGTCTCCTACTTCCTGTTCCTCCTTTATATCTCAGCTCTTCATTGCACAAAAGACTAATGTAAATTTTGAATGGTCTCACAACATCCTGTACTGTATAGTGACACACAATTTTTGTTCATTTGCCCCTTGTTTTTTCTTTTTCTTTTACAGAGCTTCCAGCAGTTGTGAAAAAGTCTAAAGATGTGGCGATCGGATCTCAGCGTTGCTTCCATCCACTCAACACCAGCTGTACACTTGTTGCTCCACCCATCTCTGTTCAAGTGTTGTCTGACCCTGATGACATGGTAATTAACTGAATGCATGGATACTATATGTTATTGATCCATTTGGGAATCATTACAATACAATTTATTTCTACATCTTTTGATTGCACACATAAATGATAGATAAGTGATATGATACCCCTTGATGGTATGCAATAAAGCTATAGAAAATAGGCTTAGACATATTCATTGCAAAGATGAATATATACTATAGATTTCCAAATACTGTACTGTAAATGAATGTTTAATCATTATTTGGTTAACAAGATCCATGTGTTTTGCAGGTGCCTGTTGTGCCGGATGTAGAAGTCCAAGGCGAAAGGTGAAGTCTCTATGGACCAGCTCAGCCTTGCTGGTTGGAGATGCAGTGCTCGTCTACGGGAGAGAGTAATTGGCCAATTGAAGTTTGACTGGGAGGCAATCGGGGGCTCATAAAGATGTGGAGTCAAAGCCTTTGGACAACACAAAGCTTGATACTTGGTGAGTGTATATAATTTAGGACAAAACTCATTCTAAAATACATTCCTAATGTTTTTTCTCGTTTTATGAACAAATTACTGGAATGTTCCATGCTCCTCACGGTTTATGATGCAGATTCTGATACAATCACCTAAAAATGCCATTCACTGATACCATATGGATTAGATTGGATTTGGTTATGTGCTCTATAATAAAAAAACAGTTTACAATCAAAGTTAAATGCAGGTTACGGGTATTATTTGTAGTTGTTAAATCAAAAATATCTTTTTTTTTAAAGGTAACCACAATTACTTTTAACATTAGACTTTAATTAGTCATTGTTTTAACTGTAAAACAATGACTGTAAAAATACTGTAGGGTGTTTAGTTTTGTAAATTTTTAAAGTATATTTTAACATGTGTATATTTTAACACATGAAAATATATTTTAAAAATGTACAAAACTAAACCACCCTACAGTATTTTTACAGTTAAAATAAAAGTTTATCAAATAAAGTCAAATGTTTAAAAGTAATTGTGGTTCCCTTTAATAATAAGTTATTGTTTATCACTCGTGAAACCTAGAGACATATTTTAAGGATATGTTTGATGTGAGAGTAATTACACTGATGATAGAATAACATAACATTGGAGTAATTTCTGTTTTTTTTTTTTTTTTTTTTTTCAGTCTACACCAAGCCAAAGTTCCCTGACACCACCATGCAAGATGTGCGAAGAGTCATAAGAAGAAGAAAAAAAGCAACATAAACGACTACCGGTGAAGTTTTTTTTTTCTTATCCCCCCCAAAGATGTGAAGATGCCTTCTGAAAAGGAAAGACTTCAGTTTCCAGTTGGAGACACTATTTTTGCTTTGTTTAAGCAAATGCACACATTTTTACATTGTGTTCTGGACTTTATGTTTACACCTTGAAATGCAAATGTGCACCTTTTCCTTTTCAATTTTTAAACTTGGAAGGGATTCATTTTAAATGCTGCTGTTTTGTAAACTGTTTTTGAGCTGCACCTTAATTTTATATAAAAATATTGAAGTTCTCAAGACCTTGTTTTATGACTTTGTAAACACATCTTTCAGAATACTTTAAAAAATAATTTTTAGCATATAAATAGTATTGTGCAAGTATTGTTAAGCAAACTTACAAGTGTAACATAACAATTACAATGACAACATGGTATTAGTTTTAGAAATTCAAAAATTTAACTTAAATGATAAAATAAACTGTAAACTAGAAGTAAATAACAAGTGCATTGGAAGTATATGAAAAAGTGTACTAGTGGTATACTTTAAGTATACTGTAATAAACTAAAGTATGAACTAGAAGTATATAACAAGTGCATTTGGAGTATAAAGAAAAGTATACTAGTGTTATACTTTAAGTATACTTCAATAAACTAAAATATGAACTTGAAGTACACTATAAGTACACTGGAAGTCTAATTAAAAGTGTACTACTAGTATACTTTAAGTATACTTCAATAAACTAAAATATGAACTTGAAGTACACTATAAGTACATTGGAAGTCTAATTAAAAGTGTACTACTAGTATACTTTAAGTATACTTCAATAAACTAAAATATGAACTTGAAGTACACTATAAGTACATTGGAAGTCTAATAAAAAGTGTACTACTAGTATACTTTAAGTATACTAAAATGGGCCAATTTAGTCCCAAAAAAGTATATTGTAAGTAAACTGCGAGTATACTTAAAAGTACACTTGGAGACATATACTTTATATACTTAAGTATACTTAACAACATATACTTAAAGTATACTTCTTTTTGGTAAGGGGCTAACTCATGCTAGTGTTTTAGTTTCAGGTGATGTTTTTCAAGGTTTGCTGGCAGAATTCCCCTCTTTAACTACACCTGATTTTTCTTCTTCTGACACTAAACACGGGATCGATCATTTCATCCCTACTACAAGACCACCTGTTTTTGCACGTGCACGCCGCCTTGACGCTGTTAAACTGGCCATCGCGAAAGAGGAATTTGGTACCATGGAGAGGTTGGGGATAGTTAGACGCTCTCAGCCCGTGGGCCTCCCCCTTCCACATGGTACGGAAATAGGGTTGCCAACTCCTTGATAAATAAATAAGGGACACCTCTCGGCAGGGCTGGTCACCCCATTTAACCCCCCCCCCACACACACACACACACAAACACCCTGCCTGCCCCTCCTCACTTTGAAATCAACCTGAATTCATTTGGATACGTGTTTTTGAATTATAAAAATATGTATAAACAAATTATTACACAATTAACCATTTATTTTTAGTGCAAATAGAATTGCCAGAAACAAACATATCTTTTGAAAATTATGTATCTTTCTTAAACAGACCTCTGTCCTGCTTAATAACTTAAAACAGTATTAAATAACAAAAAATCAATACGAACATTCTGTAATAGTGCATTTAGTGCAACGTGCAAATAAAGTTTGTAGTAAATTTGTAAACATAAACACATTGTGCCTCAAAGGCCATGGCTTTCCACTTGTAGTAAAAATAAAAAACTTGTAAACTAAACAGTGGAACGTTACATTATGGAGTCAACCTATTTTTTCCATTTGTATTTCTGCTGAGATCGTGCTGCAGCAAGGAGTGCTCTGTTTTTCAGTGCCAAAGAGTAAAACTCTGAGCAAGACATTTCATAATTTAGACTGACAATGAGCTCACTTCTAATTAGTTCAGTAGAACATTTGTTTCGCACATCAGTCCACTTATTTTTCATGAAAGAGAAAATCCTTTCCACAAACCCAGTGGAAGATGGGATGCTGAGGACAAAGGATACAACAGCTGGATGTTGGGGAGGTCAGCTGCCTGAAGAACTTGCATCCACTTCTCTGCTGTTCCCTGGGACTGCCACCTTTCTTTCTCCTGAGGTGAGAAGGGCCTTCTCCTACTCCGCTCCTGCTTCATGGAATATCTTACAAAAAGATCTGAAGCTCTCGACCTTGACTTCTCTAAATGGTTTTCAGAATCTGTTGGAATCCTGGCAAAAACCAATGCAGATTTGTTCCTGTCTTTGATTTTATACATATACCTTATAATGTTTTGCTAGTTTTTTGATACTTTGTTAAAGGGAGGAATGTATATGTATGTATATATATATATATATATATATATATATATATATATATATATATATATATATATATATATATATATATGTATATATATATATATGTATATGTATATATATATATGTGTATATATGTATATATATGTATATATATATATATTTCTCTCTCTTTTGTTTTCTATTGTTTATTGTTTGTTTGTTTATTGTTTAAGGAAATTCTACCATTGCTGTTCATTGTTCTTTAGTTTTAGCAGGTCGCTTTCGTAAATGAGCCCATGAGGTTCAAAAGATTTACCTGACTAAATAAAGGTTGAATGAAAAAAGGTGGTGAGGTGGTCTATCAGGCTGTTTGCAGTCACACATTCCTCATACAGCTCATCCATAGACATGTTTGCCTGCCAAAAGGTGTTAAAGTTCATTAGTGACACATAGCCTAGGTTATGTAGTGATAAATAAATGGAAAAACGTGTATTGTTTATATTTATAATTTAGCATTGTATTTAAACTACATTTTGAAATGTATTTATTAATTTACCTATATGAACTGTGTTTTTTTAAAGATGGACAAGGTTGTATGTTTGCATAGTGTAAAGTAAATTCACAATTATGTATTTATTTGTACGTGTCAATTGTACACTTTTGTTTATAACTATCAATAATTAAACATGGTTCACCACTACACTGGAAATTATTGAATTTTTACCTGCCAACCAGGTGAAGACTTTCAGTGATCTTCTCCACTTCCTCAAAGGATATTTTTCCAGATGCCAGAGAGAGGGGCTGAAGGTGAAAGAGCCAGTTTTCCTCTGAGAAGTCAAACCACTTCTGGACATAACTGATGGCAGTGTTTTTTTTTTTACATACCATATCTGCCTCTGGTGTTGCCCGGTGCAGAACAAATTGGTCAAGGGTTCTCCTGGTTTTGTTGTCTTTCACGTTTCTTATGTGTCCAACTGCAGAAGCTGTTTCACATCACACTGTCCACCGTGGGCTACAGAAAAAGTACGCTTGCAGACAGTTGGCTTTGTAGCCATTATCATTCACGCGTTCCAGCCACTTCCTTTTCCCACTCGACTCTGTATTTTTGCAGCTGTTTCTTTTTTTTCCTGGGGGGAGTAGTCAGGATCGAAGGTGATCTATGTTCACTGTTTAAATCCCCTGAATGTTTGCCGCTCGCGTCCATAAAGCTGATTTTATCATGTCCTGGACGACTGAGAATCTTCACCAGCATAGTCCATAAAGCTGCCTTCTTCTTCAAACCCTGTCGCTGCCGTGTCTTCCGTAAACTGCCAAGACTGGACCAATGAGATGAGCCGGATTCTGTAGTTTCAATCACGTGTGTAAAAGGCTGTCAGCTCATTGGTCACAGAGCAGAGCGGCTTCTTTACCGTAAAATATCGACATAAAGCGCATCATTATTTATCAACTCCATTGATGTTGTTAGGCTGATTGGTGACTCTAAATTGACCCTAGGTGTGAGTGTGAGAGTGGATGGTTGTTTGGTGTGAGTGAGACAGGTCCCTCTTGTAAATGAGTCCCCGTGACTCAACGAGGCTAGCCTGTATAAATAAAGGTTGAATGAATGAATGACGTTGACAGAATAGTTTTGATTCTCACGATATTACGGGACAAAGTGCGTCCCTTTTTAGATCAATAAGGGACACGTACTTTTGTTTCTAAATACGGAACGATTCCGTTTTTCAAGGGACGGTTGGCAACCCTATACGGAAAGCAGACGGGTCGTGGCGCCCATGTGGCGATTTTCGTCACTTAAATAATGTGACGACACCTGATCGCTACCCCATTCCGCATATTCAGGACTTTTCTGTTCGGTTGTCGGGTGCTTCCATTTTTTCTAAGGTGGATCTGGTGCGTGGCTACCATCAAGTTCCAGTGCAGTCCAGCAATGTACCTAAAACTGCTGTCATACAAGATACAAGATACAAGAGCTTTTATTAACATTGCACCAGTTCTCACCAATACGTGATTATGTATACACAGTCATCCAGGAGAGGGGTTGAGTATGTAAAGCTGCTGCTTATTCAAAACACATGACATGTTCTTCAGCGCGGCCTCTCTCATCCGTCTCGGGATGAAGGTCAAAGGTGTGAAAAAAAGGTAAGGAACCATGGGGGTTACAGCATTGGTATTAAAAAAAAATGTATCACATTTTGTCTGCAAGACACCGCATGACACAGTAAAAACCATACCATAAGCACATAAGGACAGTTACATGTTGCATGTTGAGACTGAGGCAGGGAGGATCTGTCCATGATACATTCCGGATGCCTCCGATAACGCTCATAGAAAAGTTCTCCGGGGGGGGTAGCAGACAAGACAAGACAGCAGCTATTTTGTCCACAGTAAGCACATCTCAGGAGAAATTAGATATCCAGCCTTTCCCAAGGCTGTTTCCAAGGGAGTCAGATAAGAATTGACAAATATTTTCACATCAGGCACACATTGTAATTTCTGTGGCCTTCAGTCTGTAAGGGCGATTCTGTTCCAAAGTGATCCAATTCGGGACTTTTTCCACTGATCCAAGCTCTGACCTCAGATGTTGACCACAGCTGTCCAGAGTCCCAATCCGAGGGTGATCTGTTCACCCTCTGGATAAGCTCGCAAACAGCTGATTTCTGATGTTGACCACAGCGTCCAGAGTCCAAATCCGTGGGTGATCTGTTCACCCTCTGGATAAGCTCACAAACAGCTGATTTCTCGAGGTCACGGCGCAGACCAGACGTCGGGTGCTCCAGGCATTAAGTCCTGCTGAAGTCTCCCTCTTTTGCGATAGACCAGTGCTCCACAAACGCCAAAAAGCAAAGCGCTGCCATCATAATCCAATATAATCCAAGATTCTTCACCTCCACAGAGCACTCCCAGGAATCCACGGAATCCATGGCGGAATCCATGGCGTATCCTCCGTCACTCTGTGAGGGTGGAAAGGCTCCCCTTGTGCCGTTCCTTCTGTAGAGATCTTGTTTGTAGAATCGAATGCCCAAACCTCCAATCCATCTTAATTTGCGTTCGAGGTGCTTAGCTGAGGAGCTGCCAGCAGCAGGGGGGGGGGAAGGACAGGAGAGGGAAGGGTTG
>JBBPBX010056144.1:7788-22865 GCA_038048925.1 Garcialebias charrua
TGTGGCCCCCTTTAAAGAAGACTAACACCTAAAAACAATTATTTGTTTGATAAAAATTATAGCAAATCTGTGTCTGAGCTGAACTTTTCCTTAATAAATGAACGTAATTGTGAAATGAGCTGGATTTATAAATTTGTTTCGCCAAAAGTGATAAAAAGCCATATATAGGTCGCACCATGAAAAAAATATAAAAAGGTGCGACCTATACTCCGAAAAATACGGTAAAACCCGACGAATTTATCAAACTAAGTGAATATTTGAGCTATATGTCTTCAGTTTGGGAAGCAGAAAGCTAGATAAACAATAAACAGCAGGTTCTAATTTAGGTCTGCACCCGTATTTATTTGATTTTTACCTTTTCAGGAAGCGAGGAGGCTCCGAGGGGGGTGGCAGCTTTATTTATTCCATTCCCAGACGAAGTATTTCTTCTTTTGGGAAAGTGAAAAGGCTCACTTGTTCACTGATGATATTAGAACACCCAAAGGTGACACAACGTAACGGCAATAGTTCTAGTGCAATATGATGAATAGTTACAAGATGATATCAGTTCAGCTTTAATTAAATCATGAATTTGTTTTGTTATAAAAGGCAGCTGGTTTCAGGCTGTCATCAGCCAACTGGTTGTGCAACACTGTGGGAGGGTGCTATTTATAAGACTGAGCTGAACACAGCAACTCAGACTGAGGAAGTCTTTCGGACGAAAGACGAAACGTTTCTACATTTTTTTTTTTTGCTTTGTTTTGTTTTATTTTTTGAATGTCCAGAGGACCAGACTTAGCTTTTTTAGATTATAAAAGACAGTTTTCTGTGTTGCTCAAGACCCACTGATTTTTTCCTTCACTCATGTTACTGTGCACTGTTATTCTAACACTCGCTGTTCATTCTGCAGGGAAAAGTTTCTGGTTCCTAATGGCTCTCTGGGCAGACACCATGTCGCATCTTTAGTTTGGTGTACAAACCATACAGTTCTGATTGACAATGACCTCTGCGTTGTGTTGACATAAAGGCAATAACGTTGTTGAATTGTACCAACGAGAGAACCCATCCATCCATCCATCCATCCATTATCTTTTACTCGCTTCTTCCATTTTGGGTCACGTGGGTCGCCGGTGCCCATGTCACAGTGCGAGGGGCGGGGTACACCCTGGACAGGTCTCCAGTTCATCACAGGGACACATAGACACAAACAAGACAATCATTCACTAGGGACAATTTAGAGTTACCAATCAGTCTAACATGCATGTTTTTGGTCTGTGGGAGGAAACCGGAGCACCCAGAGGAAACCCACACATGCACGGAGCGAACACGCAAACTCCACCCAGAAAGGCCCCCGGACCGGGATTTGAACCGGCAACCTTCTCGCTGAGAGGCAGCAGCTCTACCAGTTGCGCCACCGTGCTGCCCCAATAAGAGAATAAATTACAATATTTCATGTCAATAAAAAAACTACAACAACAATATGAAATAATAAGTTGTTGTGACAATGTACTTAAAAAGCACAAATCCCTCAACAACCTAGCTCCATCTTATATTCAAGATCTTATTGTTCCATGTTTTCCTAACTGATCACTTCACTCTCAGACTGCAGGTTTACTTGTGGTTCATAGAGTTTCCAAGAGCAGAATGGGAGGAAGATCTTTCAGTTCTCAGGCTCCTCTGTTATGGAACCAACTTCCAGTTTCTGTCCATGAGTCTGACACATTGTCCACTTTTAAGACTTTCCTTTTTGATAAATCCTATAGTTAGAGTTGGCTTGTCATGCTGCCTCAAGCTGAGACTACTGGAGGACAAATTGACCTAATTTCTTTAAATGAATTATTAAAATTGAATAGTTTTTATTTGATACTATTTCTATCTTAACGTGATTCTTGATTGACCTGCCATTGTGTATCTGTTCCTCTCAAACCCATTCAGTTGAAGCAGATGGTCACTTGTCCTGAACCTGGTTTTGTTAAAGGTTTCTTCCTCTCGAGGGAGTTTTTTCTTTCCACTGTCGCATTCATGTGTGCTCAAGATGAGAGTTCTGTGATGGAGTCCAATTCAAAGCAGTCTGCTCCTCAGATAAATAATGTTAAATTATTATTTTTAAATATGAATGTTTCTGTTCAGTGTCCTGAGGCGACTTCTGTTGTGACTTGGCACTATTTAAATAAACAGAATTGAATTAAAGACAGAGTGAAAAACTCATTCATCCCTGTAGCAATCAGGCTTCTCAACGAACATTGATGCTTTCTGTACTGTAATGTCTTAATGTCTTGTAGATTATAGATGTTTTTTGTGCCTACTGACTATGAAACAAATTGTCCCTCGGCAATAATAAAGATTCTTGGACTTAGTCAACCAACTTCTCAAGGTTCTGCTTGTGTAATAATGACAAACAGTAACTTTATGCTAATATTAATTGTGAAATTCTGTTTCCAAGCAATGACTTGCACGCATGAGACTGAAGTTTTGCACTGGGGTCACACATACTGGCAGTGACAAGCAGCTCAATGGAGTGTGTGTTTCTCTCAACAGGTGTGTGACGTCTGACGGAGGTCATCTTTGAGCATCAAGCCTCAAGAATGAATGCGAGCACTGACAGAACTGAGAAGAGATTTAAACCTTAAGAACCTTCTCGTAGTTCTTCCAGCTCTGCGTTTGTTCTACAGGAACTATGATCATTTATATTTTAAGCTGTTTGTGTGGATGGATTTATTTTAATGTCTTATCTTTGAGTGTAGCGTGTAAAATGTATTTAAGATGTAACCGCTGGGTGTTTGTTTCAGAGGTTTCCTGCGTGGGACTAGGTTTCTGTGTTGTCCAAAACCTTTCTGTTTCATTTAAGGAGTTTTGTTCTAAAATGTTGTAGTTTTGAAATGCTATCTTCTGAAAAGTTAAAATGGACCTACAGTGCTTTTTCTGCGCTCATTTAATTTTAAATAAAAGCTTCCTGTTGCAGTCTCTTTAAGTTTACTGTCCAAATCTGCTGCTTAAATAACACAAAATTAGTTATTGAAGAGGTTTCTACTGTAATCTAGCGTCCAACTCTACTGAAATAACTGCTTTATTTACAGCAAAGTACATAAATTCATGCAGCCCAGCTGGTCTAACAACGTGGGAAACATAAAGTCTTGTCCTTACAGGATAAATGGTTCCACGGTAAACCGAACATGACTGTTTTTATGATTGCAACACTTGGTTCATTTTTCTCTAACACAAATTTTAGGCCTACTTCTATCTTGTTTGCTATTGAACATGTTTTTTACACCTACAAAGAGCAACATGTTTACTGAATGTGTATATTGAATATTTAGCTGAAAAATAAGATTTTGATCAAATTGTTGCCACTGGACTTTGTTATAAAATAAAATAAAACATTGTTTAAATATTAAATGAGGCTTTGCGTTCATCATTACCACAAATCCCTTTACTGCATATTTACCCGTTATTATGAAAAAGAAAAGTTGAAGAAGACGAACCTCACTTTAATCTGGTAACACACCAGAGTCCTCCAAACACTTGTGTCAGAGAAAAACTTACTAATTTATTTTTAAAAAATGTATACTGTTTTGTGACCTCCTCACTTTTTTCTGCACCTCCCCTGTGAAAACTATTTTCCTTGGCGATTTAAATATCCACATGGACAATTCCTCTTCCCCTCTGGCAACAGAGTTTAAGTCTCTTCTGGACTCTCTTAATCTCACTCAACATGTTGACGCCCCTACGCACAACAGGGGGCATACTCTGGATTTGGTGATTACAGACACTGTACTCATTAATAACTTATCTGTATATGACCTGGGTGTCTCGGACCACAGTGTCATCTCCCTGGAAGTGCCTTCAACTTCGCCTGCTTCAAACCCAAAACGACCTATCCAGTTCCGTGACTTTAAAAACATTTCCCCTGATGTTCTGTCCACTGATCTTCACTCCTTCCTTGACCGCTGTCAATCATTCATCTGCAAATGACTCTGTGCATTACTACAACCAATCTCTCCAGGAGCTTCTGGACCTACACGCTCCCTTGAAGACAAGACTGGTGTCTTTCTCCCGTTCAGCCCCCTAGTACACTGGTGAGCTGTGCAGGATGAAGGCAACTGGCCATGCTATTGAGAGACGTGTAAAATCATCTGGTCTCTCTGTACATAAGCAGGCATACAAAGAACATCAGAAAGCCTACGCCTATTCTCTTAAAGAAGCACGCTCCAAATATTATTCCAACATCATCAACAACTGCCCTGGAAACTCTAAACAGCTCTTCTCCACAATAACTCATCTGCTTAATCCCATTAAACAAACTCCTGAGGACTCTGTTCAAAAATGCAACCTGTTCCTTTCATTCTTTAAAAACAAAGTTGACACTATCAGATCTCAGCTCCACAACCTCCCTGATCTTCGTTTACCATCTACCCGTCTGCATTCTGGGTCCCTGAGCAGCTTTGATGAAGTTGTTCAGAGTGAGGTGGAGACCATCATCAAGAAAATGAAGCCTTCATCCTGCGCCCTGGATCCCTTCCCCTCGTCTCTCATAAAATCCAATCACTCTGCAATAAGCCCATTAATCACACAAATAATAAACAAGTCTCTACAATCTGGTCATGTTCCACTGCCTCTAAAAACTGCCATCATTAGGCCTCTTCTGAAAAAATTTAATTTGGATCCTGACATTCTTTCTAATTACCGCCCAATTTCCCACCTCCCATTTTTGTCTAAAGTGCTGGAAAAAGCAGTTGCTGCTCAGTTGCAGGTCCACCTACAGCAACACTCCCTGTATGAGAAGTTTCAGTCTGGCTTCCGAGCAGCTCACAGTACTGAGACTGCATTGCTGAGAGTTACCAATGATGTCCTCATGGCTGCTGACACTGGTTCTCCCTCCATCCTTGTCCTCCTTGACCTCACTGCAGCTTTCGACACTGTGGACCATAGTATCCTCCTCCACCGTCTTCATGTGGAGGTCGGTCTCTGTGACACTGTCCTGGACTGGTTCAAATCTTTCCTCTCCAATAGGCTGGAATGTGTTAGTCTTGGCAATGCCACTTCCCAGACAGTCTGTGTCTCCTGTGGTGTCCCTCAGGGGTCAGTTCTGGGGCCCCTGCTGTTTTCCCTTTACATGCTGCCTTTAGGTCAAATTATTAATCAGTTCAACATTTCTTTTCACTGTTATGCCGACGATACACAGCTTTACATCAGGACTGGAGCATCCTCATCATCCCATTGTCATCTCCATCTTCACTCACTGCCCTCTCTACCTGCCTGGAGGAAATAAGGGCATGGATGAATCAGAACTTTCTTCAATTAAACTGCTCCAAGACTGAGGCCATACTGATTGGCACCCCTCACCAGGTACAAACATCAACTATAACAACAATTTCCTTTTCTGGACAAGACATCCCCCTCTCCACCTCTGTTACAAATCTTGGAATAAAAATGGACTCTCATCTTACATTTGAAAATCACATTAAGCATCTGTTTAAAACCTGCTTCTTCCATCTTCGAAACATCTCCAGACTTCGCCCATCTCTGACTTTTTCTGATGCTGAGAAACTCGTCCATGCCTTTGTCTCCTCCAGGCTCGACTACTGCAACTCCCTGTTTATTGGAATCCCTGGCAAAAACCTTCAGAAGCTTCAATATATTCAAAACAGTGCAGCAAGGATTCTGTTGAGAGCTCGTAAATTTGAACATATTACACCCATTCTCCATAACCTCCATTGGCTTCCTGTCACCTACAGAATTCAGTACAAAACTGCTCTCATTACACACCAATGCTTACACGGAACTTCACCTGATTATCTAAAGGACATTCTTGCACCATATTCATCCACCCGGTCTCTACGATCACAGAACAGTAATCTCCTTCACATTCCACGAACCAAATTAAGGACCATGGGAGACCGGGCATTCTGTGTGGCTGCCCCCCGCCTATGGAACTCCCTCCCTGACTACCTGAGAGCTCCACAGTCACTGGTTGACTTTAAACAAGGCTTAAAGACCTTTCTTTTTAAGCGAGCCTACTCTGCCTCCACATGATTTTTATCTTTGATCTTAGTTGATATTATCATTGATTTTACTTGATTTTATCACTTGTTTTTATTTGATTTTTGATTTTTGTTGCACTTTGGAGCACTTTGAGATTTTTGTTAATGAAAAGTGCGTTATAAATTAAATTCATTATTATTATTATTATTATTATTATTATTATTATTATTATTATTATTATTATTATTATTATTATTATTATGTCCCTCGGGGAGCCCTATGGGGGGTACTCTGGGAGTATGGGGTACCCTTTGATACGGGCTGTTAGGTCTCTGTACGACTGGTGGCAGAGCTTGGTCAGCATTGACAGCAGTAAGTCAGGCTCATTCCCAGTGAGAGTTGGACTCCGCCAAGATTGCCCTTTGTCACCGATTCTGTTCATATTTTTTATGGACAGAATTTTTTATGGACATAATTTCTAAGTACAGCCAAGGTGTTGAGGGGATCTGTTTTGGTGGCCTTAGGATCACTTCTCTGTTTTTTGCAGATGATATGGTCCTATTGGCTTCATCAGGTCGTGATCTACAGCTTTCGCTGGAGCGGTTTGCAGCCGAGTGTGATGCGGCTGGGATGAGGATCAGTTCCTCCAAATCCAAGGTCATGGTCTTCAGCCGGAAAAGGGTAGCGTGCCCTCTCCGGGTCGTGAAGGAGGTCCTTCCCCAAGTGGAGGAGTTTAAGTATCTTGGGGTCTTGTTCATGATTGAGGGAAAAATGGAGCGTGAGATCAATAGGCGGATAGGTGCAGCATCCGCAGTGAAGTGGGTGCTATCGCGGAGAAGAGAGAGCTGAGTCAAAAGGCAAAGCTCTCAATTTACCGGTCCATCTACATTCCTACCCTCATCTATGGTCATGAACTTTGGGTTGTGACCGAATGAAGGAGATCACAGATACAGGCGACTGAAAGGATTGTATTCTGCAGGGTGTCTGGGCTCTCCGTTAGAGATAGGGTGAGAAGCTCAGTCATCCGGGAGGGACTCAGAGTAGAGCCGCTGCTTCTCCACATCGAGAGGAGCCAGTTGAGGTGGCTCGGGCATCTGGTTAGGATGCCTCCTGGACGCCTCCCTGGTGAGGTGTTCCGGGCATGTCCCACCGGGAGGAGACCCAGAGGAAGACCCAGGACACGCTGGAGGGACTATGTTTCTCGGCTGGCCTGGGAACGCCTTGGGATTCCCCCAGAGGAGCTGCTCCAAGTGGCTGGGGAGAGGGAAGTCTGGGCCTCCCTACTTAGGCTGCTACCCCCGCGACCCGACCCCGGCTAAGCGGAAGAGAATGGATGGATGGATGGATGGATGGATGGATTTATCACTGAAGTTTGACATCAAACAAAGGTGGTAAGTAAGCAAATTCCACAACTTGTAGCCGTTTTTATCATGCTAAATGTTAGCAAACAGTAGTGTTCTGTGTCTGGATGTGACTAAACTGATTTTTGTAGAAAGTGTTTGATAGTTCAATTTGTGTTTATTTGTCATATGCAGGTTAACAGTACAGGTAGTCCCCGACTTACAATGGAGTTCTGTTCCTGTGCTGCTTCGTAAAGCGAATTTTGACGTAAGTCAAAATATACGTACATACTGCACCATATACATGTACAGTACTTTATTACCAAGCACTTAGCCTATCCTAACACAGTACCCTACATAATTATCAAAAAACACATTCATTTGGGAGCCATAATGAAGGGAAAAAACTAAAGAGTTAATTTCCTACATGCTGGTGGAAGCCTTTTCTTCCGTCCCTCCTTCCTTTTCTGTATTCTCTATTGCATTTACGTTGTAAAACCGCCGTCCATCTCCCAGCTCATGTATCCGATTGCAGCAACCTCTGATCGGACTCGGTCCATACAAACTCGGCCTCCTGCTCTCTGGAGCTCTGAAACTTCCAGAGAGTTCACCGAGCGTTCTTAGCTCAAGTGTCCGACAGCAGCAACTTCTGATCGGACTCGGTCAGTCCAAACCCGGCCTCCTGCTCTCTGGAGCTCCGCCTCGGTCCAGCTCTGTGTCCCTCCGCTGTATCCCTCCGCCTCTATATCCCTCCACCGCCACATTGCGTACAGTGCAATACTGTAGTCTTCCGCCGCAGCGTACTATGTGCAGTTTTGTTTGTTTTTTGAATGTCCAGAGTACCAGACTTAGCTTTTTTTGAGAGTACAGGGCAGCTGTAACCTCCGCAGCTAGTAAACCGGAAACTGCGTAACTCGGCTTTTCAATTTTTTTTATTTTTTATTTTTAATGGGCGTAACCACGAAACGTCGTAACTCGAGACCGTCGTAACCTGAGGACTACCTGTACTATGAAATGCTCAGGATGAGAAGAACTGATTGACTCACTAAAAACACAAATAACAAACAAACACGAAATTCTAAGCATGCAATAAGGGTGCAAATATAAAGTACCAAAAAGTGAAAAGTAATTAATATTTACAATTGTACATTTATTGAAATATAAGCATCAGATACATTTCGAAATGTTCAATATGCTTAAAAAAAAAAAAAAAATAACAGTAACATTGTACCAACAGGTGCACTTTGGTTTATAAGCACAGTACAGTATACAGGTACCCACTAGAAAAATGTAGACTACACCACTGTTGGACAATTTCACTGCCTTTGCCGCCTCCCCACCCCCTTGTGGAATGTCTGCATTTCCTCATGCTAATTTTTTAAATAATCGCCTGTTTTGTCTTTTATCATTTCAACATGAAAGGTGCAAATGCTATTTAAAAATGAGCATTTACAGAACTAGAGAAAAGTACTTGGTTAGTGTCAAAGATCTGCCTATCACCTCTTTTTTCATTTGGTGTTTTGACACATACGCATGCGTCAACAGGACTTGTGGTTATGGTCAAACAGTATAAAAAGGAAGCATAGTTCCCAGTCTTCTACTGAAGAACTTCAGCTTCAGTTGACAATCTCTGACGGTGAAGAGACTCATCAGGAAAGGTGAGGAAAGTCTTTGTATAACATTTGATTGGTCTCTTATTTAGTAACTAATCATATTATTCCCCCTGTCCTTTGCAAACATCAAATAATATCACTACTGTTAAAGATAAGTCTTGAAAACACTTTGGCTACTCTGGGCTTATTCTGCACTGAAAATAAGAAGTAATGCAAAACTGTAGAAAGTTGTTGGCACAAGCCAAATATTTAGTATGCATTCTCACTATAAAACAGATGACAGTGTTTTGGGCTTATTTCATCCAGTGGCGCAGTGGTTAGAGCTGTAGCATCCCACTGAGAAGGTCACAAGTTTGCTTCCCAACCTGGGGCCTTTCTGAGTAGAGTTTGAATGTTCTTCCTGTGGACATGTGGGGTTACTCCAGGTGGTACTTCAGTTTCCTTCTACAGACAGAAAATGGATGGATGGATACTTTATCCATCCATTCTTTTTCTTTACTCACTTTTCTTTTCCATGTCATGGGGAGCTGGTGCCTATCTGTAACAGACTGGGTTCACTTTGAAACTGTCACAAGTCCACCTCAAGGACACGAAGAGACAAACGATACAACCATTTCCACTCTTGTTCACACCTAGGGACTATTTAGTTACCACTAAAACTAACACGCATGTTTTTGGTCTGTGAGATGAAGCCGGAGTACGTGGAGAAAACCAACGCATGCACTGGGGAACATGCAAACTCCACCCAGAAAGGCCGCAGCCTGAGAGGCCATCACGCAACGTCTTGCGTTTAGAAATAAAAACAACAATCTTTTATTGGCAGAAACCACCTCTCGTTTTACTTACAGTTTGTTGTGATTTGTATTGGAATCCTGGAATCCTTAAAAGAGAAATACATAAAGATTTCCATTAACTTGGAATAAAACAGACAAAGAAGCTCTTGTTTATAATGACGCAAACGCCAAATCCATTTTGTGAAATGTACAGAATACAGGTGGTCCCCGACTTACGAGCACATCGACATACGAGGTTCCGGACTTACGAGCTGACTAACGAACAGTAAAGTTGTACAGAACATACAGAAAATACAGCACTGGTATGTGTTTTTAGATGAAAGTGTGTTAGCTAACCGTTTGTAAACAAGTTTCTGAGCATGTTTATGAACTAGTATGTACGTTTGTGTTAAAAAACGAGTGTTCAAAGTAGCGCTAGCATACATTTTCCAACTTACGACCGAAAATTCGGACTTACGAGCGACACGTGTTTCGTGTTCCGACATACAAATTTTCGTCTTACGAGACAGTCGTAGTAACGGAACTCGCTAAGTAAGTCGGGGACCACCTGTACTGTTAGGATAACATGTAACTCCAAAAGTTTCTTTAGTTGTGAGTGAGTGTGTCTCTCTGTGTCCCTGTGATGGACTTACCACCTGTTCAAGGTGTACCCCACCTTTTGCAGTGACTTGTAGCATCAGCTCCGCATGACCAGGAAAGCCAGAAGTGGGTAAAGATAATGGATGGATAGATTTCATAATAAAACACTTTTATTTACCTTTTTTTAACAGTTCATTAAGTAGAACAATTATTTTTAACAAATTTGGGTGGTGTAAACTTATCTACATTTCTGTCACTTTAGACAAGATGAAGATTGTTCTGCTGATCGCTGTCATGTGCAGTCCTGCCATTGTTCTGGCCATGGGAAGCAATGACAGGCCATGTCAGAGGAATCACAACAATATGGACCCATACAAAAAGTTTCTTACAAGACATATCATTTCAGACGACTTTACTACATCAAAACAACACTGGCAACAGTGAGTATTAAATGTTTTTGTCAATTGATGTGGGTATTTTAGTATAATAATCTGGTTTGTGACTGAAACGTAC
The DNA here is from genome assembly GCA_038048925.1 of Garcialebias charrua. Lineage (NCBI taxonomy): Eukaryota > Metazoa > Chordata > Actinopteri > Cyprinodontiformes > Rivulidae > Garcialebias > Garcialebias charrua. The sequence continues at coordinate 18,589 of JBBPBX010056144.1, forward strand.
TGTGGATATATTCCACTACTCCTAAAGTCAAACTATACATAACAACTTCTCAACATATGTGGTACATTTGAATACATGTATTACATGATTTTTATAATAAATATATATAAAATTTCCTCTTTAACTCAATTTACTGTTTACTTTTGGGTTTTCCCTCTTCAGAGGTCTCCACAGTGATATGTTACCAATATACCCACTGTCCCTCCTCTGGACATGTCCAAACCATCTCAGTCTGGCCTCCCTAACTTTATCTCCCAGTTGTTCAACATGTGCTGTACCTCTGATGATCTCATTCCTGATCTTATCCATCCTTGTCACTCCTAAGGAGAACCTCAGCATCTTCATTTCTACTACTTCCAGTTCTTTCTCCTGTCTTTTTGTCCATGTCTCTGTCTCCAGACCATACAACATAGCTGGTCTCACAAATGTCTTGTAAACTTCTCCTTTGAGCTTTACTGACACCCTTTTGTTGCAAATCCCTCCTGAAACTTTTCTCCATGAACATAAAATTCATGGCAGAGGCTATCTGACAGAGATGATTGTTCACCTTGTAGTAATCACATGTCCTTTGAACACAATCATGTTTTGAGAAGCATTTTTAATGTAATGTTTTTCTCTCTCCATGTGCAGAGCTTTTAACGAAATAATTTGACATTTCAAATAACACTGATCACTGTCCTGCTCTTTCAGGCACGTGACGAGTTTGAAACGCTGCGACGTACCTTTTCAGACCTTCATAATGAAAAAGCATCTCAAGGAGGTTGAGCAGATCTGCAATGGTGAAGGCATGAACAGTCAGAAGAACTTATGCACCAGTACTGCGCAAATATGGGTGTATAATTTATGGGTCAACACCAATGATTGCTCAATTAGAAACACAGAAGAAGTAAAACAATATGTGACTGTGGCTTGTGACAAAGTTGGCAATTATTGCCTTCCTGTTCATTTTGAAAGCAGCAACAACGACAAGCCAAAAGGCAAGCAGGTCTGCGAGCCCTGACTGTTGGATGAGCATCTGCTTCTCTCATATTTTTCTATTTGGTCCAGTGATATTTAATAAAACTATCATAATAAATCAAAATGTGCCAAACAGGAAAGGAAAACCTTAGCTTCCTTAGAAATACATTTAGTACAGTATGATGGATGCAGATTTCAGTGTGAATACATTTTTTTTACTTTATAGCAAATTTGCTTTATGCCGTGCAACAAAAATGTTTTGTAATCCGAATAAAAAGTTAAATTGTCATTTAAAGGTTTGCATTTTAATGACTTCATAGATTGTTTGTGAAGGTTTGCTACAATTTTTGCTTCTTTGCTTTGTGTCCCGACAAATAAATGAAGATTCTCAAATAGATGAAATCTGAGTTGTGTTATTTTTTATTCACTAACAAAAATAATCACAGTTGTTCACTTTATACTTATAACATTTGGATGTGACCACTTTGACACATCGACCACAGAACACGTAATAAAACTGAAGCTCGAGAATTTTATTACTGATTTCAAATTATTTGGAAGCTTTTTGTTTCACTACAGTGGGGATAAGAATTATTTGATTAACTGCTGAACTTTAGTTTGCCCATTTACAAAAAAATCAACAGTCCATAATTTGATAGATATTTCATTTTTGATGGAAAAACGTAGAATTTCAACTAATCCTCCTCCAAAAACTCTTTTCACAAATTGATTAGCATGTCAGGGAACATGTGAGGGAACTAAGCTTTGATCCTCAGGCCAATCAGTTCTAGGGTGAGAATCTTTTGATGGCAGCACAGCAGTCACATGTTTGTCATAGCAGGTGTGCACGTGTATCAAGAGGGTTTTGGTTCACTCTTACAGAAATACTTTAAGTCCTTTAATATTCTTGGGCAGTGGTGGATTTAGCCTCTTTCTGGGGGTGCTAACTAAAGCACCCCTACATTTTAACTCAACATCCCTGAAAAATAGAAAAAACATCATTAGGATTTTGTAAGGAAGCTTAGTTATCAAACCTTAAATTCAGCAAAATATTTAACAAATTTCAAATATGGAATCAATCATGACACTCTTTAACAAGCCAGGAAAATCTCATGATTTCTTTTTTTGTATGAGTCGGATCCTCAACACCATCTGTCAATCAATCCAGTAGGCTTGGCATCTGACCAATCAGCATGCAATTTGTCCAGAAATGAGACGCCCTTTACCTGCAGGAGCTCCACCCCTTTTCCTCCAACAACATTGTCTGGGTTCTGTGTTTCAAACGCTTTGCAGTCAGAGGAATTTCATGAAAAATCCTCCGAAAAAAAAGGTCAAACATTGTCAGTGGAGAAAATGTAACTCAGACCGCGTTACTCTGAGTGTTTAGGATAGAGTAGAGTTTATTACATTTACAAAACCTGAATAAAGTCTGTAAAAAATGTAAAAGATGATAAAGACCTGTGGCCGACCTCATGTTCAGCTGAATACAACAGTGATATAAACAGGAAGTATAACATGTTCGTCTGTATGAGGGTAACTTCAAGTAAGTCTTCATTTTTTAATTACGTTGCACATTCAATGGTTAAATTAAAGGTTAATGCTTAAAGCTAGTTGTGTTTTGTTTTGTGTTTTTATGTAGGTATATGTCATCATCATCATCATCATCATCATCATCATCATCATCATCATCATCATCATCATCATCATCATCATCATCATCATCATCATCATCATCATCATCATCATCATCATCAGCTTTATTTATAAAGCGCTTTAACACAGCCACAGCTGAAACAAAGTGCTGAACATCAGATACAAACAAGATAAAAGAAAGCATAAAAACAGAGCTACAAAACTAACACACAGTGAACTAAAAACTCAATTTAAAATACAATAAAATGACAAGTTAAACAGATAAAATCAATACCAATAAAAATGAAGTAAAATCAAGTCTCAGTTGGGTTGAAGGCCAATGAGTATAGATGAGTTTTCAAACGGGTTTTAAAAATGGACAGTGAGGGGGCCTGTCGAATGTGTAAAGGCAGAGCATTCCATAACTTAGGGGCACTAAAGAAGGCTGTTTAAAACCTTAAAAACAAACAAAATAATTTTAAAATGAACTCTAAAATACACGGGCAGCCAGTGGAGAGAAGCCAGGACAGGTGTGATGTGCTCTCTTTTGCGTGTTCCAGTTAAAAGACGTGCAGCAGCATTTTGCACCAGCTGCAGACGTGCAAGTGAGGACTGGCTGACTCCAAGATAGAGAGAATTACAGTAATCCAGCCGTGATGAAATGAAGGCATGGATTACTGTTTCGAACTGTTGCTGTGAAAGAATAGGTTTCACCTTTGCCAATTTTCTTAAATGATAAAAACCAGACTATGGTTTTAACTTCTGGTTGCATAAGTTTAGTCTTTGTTTGCTATGATCCTTTAAAAATCCTATTTGTGGCAGAGCTCTTCGTTTACAAACACACCACTCTGAACACGCCCAATCTCGTCTTATCTCGGAGGCTAAGCAAGGTCGGGCCTGGTTAGTACTTGGATGGGAGACCACCTGGAAATACCAGGTGCTGTTAACTTTTGCACTTCTCACAAAACCACATGGGTGTTCAAGCTCAAGAGCCATTGTCACTGAGAGCTAAGCACCCCAAAAGTTCACACCCTATAACGGCCCCTGTTCTTGGGTGCAACTCAAAGCTTCACCTCCTTGTCCTTGATGTATTTCCTACTTAGCCACTCCTGTGTTGCTTTGGGTGTTTGCATTGTGCCGCATAGATAGACAAACATTGGGGTGTTTTCTCTGTTGAATACCTTCACAAGATATTTTTTCATGACTTGGAGCTGTTGAAATACAAGTGAATTCAATAGAAGTGGTCATTTACAGAAGAGATAAGCTATCATCACTTCTGAAAGAACACAGCTTATGGGTTAAATGGCAAAAATGAATAAAAACCCACCATATGAAGTACGACAGCACAATGGTTGTCCAAAAGATGGAAAATTACTAAGCAGAATGTCCCTTGAAATGAACAAGAGGTTTGCTTGAAACACAGCGGTGAAGGTCACTTATGGGACAGATCTGGTTGGCAGGCAGCAGACAGACGAAGTCCTCTGGGTGGGGGACAAAACATTTCTCCACTTGAAACAGGTCCAGATGACATGATTTAACCATGTTTGCTGTTATCTGCCTGGATGGTTGAGCTTACAAAACCTTTTTTTTTCTCCTTGAAATGAAGCATGCATCGTGTTCAAGATTCAACTCTTTCAAAGCATTTATTTTATATTAAAAAGATGATTCAGTTTGTTTTATCATTTAAA
>JBBPBX010056145.1:0-22865 GCA_038048925.1 Garcialebias charrua
ATATATATATATATATATATATACAGGTAGTCCCCGACTTACGAGCGAGTTCCGTCACTAGGGGGCGCTCGTAAGTCAAAAATTCGTAAGTAGGATCACATAGTAAAAAAAAAAAAAAAAATTTTTTTTATTTTTTTTTTTTTAAATAAATGAATACATGTACAGTACTGGACAGTCACCAAGCACTTAGCCTATCCTAACACAGTTTTTAAAGATGAAGGAATAAGTTGAATTGTCTCCCTTTCACATAAAGGGAGCAAGCTCCCTATGGAGCCTGCAGGAAGGAGGGAGACAATTCAACTGACTTCTTCATCTTTAAAAAGTGTGTTAGGATAGGCTAAGTGCTTGGTGACTGTACAGTACTGTACATTGTCGACGTATGAAACTATCCGTCCCAGAATTCGTTATTTGGTTCACTTCGGATCAGAAAGGAAAAATACGCTGAAAATACGACAAACACTCATAATTTAAAGTTCCAAAAGACCAGTTTAATTAATCATAAGTTAAAAGTCACAGAATACATTTGTTCTATTTCAAAAGTCATTATATTGGATTAAAATAAGTGGACAGAAAGTGAGTGAGAGAGATAGGGAGACAGAAGAAGGAGAGAGAGAAAACACATTTAAATGGCATTTCAAGAGAGACCCCATATACAACCTGATTTAGTCTGAATACAGCTGTTCTTCTGTTGGTCTGGCTGCGTTGACTGTCGTGGAGGAGGAAAAATCATATTTTTATACCCTTCTCTGGGCGTTGTCTTCCCTCAATTTAATAATAGAAGTTCTGCTTTATGCTCTTATTTGGGCATTTGCCTGCTCTCACTTTAATAATAGAAGTTCTGCTTTATGCTCTTATTTGGGCATTTGCTTGCTCTCACCTTAATAATAGAAGTTCTGTTTAAAGACGTTGCCCTTCCCCACAGCAGCTCACACAAAACTATAAATCCACACACCCTTAGATCCAAAAATAGAGCAGTCCCTAAGCCTGCAGGACAGACACAAGCTGCATCCTTTTAAAACCCATTCAGGATGAAAAAACACGAAGACAAAAATATGTTTATTTCACAACAATCCCCCTTTGGACCTCATTCTGCTGAGGTCCATCCCAAAAGAAATAAAATCACACACCTAATAACGCAGCTAAATGCATATATACACAATATTCAGTCAGTTTTTTCAAAATCCTCCAAGTTATAGTTTTTTAACAAAAGCCGTTGTCGCATCACTTCAGGATCCCTTTTTTCCAGGGTGGACGTGATAAGTCTATCTGTCAAAGACCTTAAACAAGGCACGCAGCAGCACCCGCAAGTTATAAGTATGCCTTAAGTTCCCAAGTTCATCCTCCAGCAGTAAGGCAGTTGTCTCCTCGGCTACTTTCGTCTATCAAGGTACAAGAGTTCGAATGCGAGCTCCTCTTGTTGTCCAGCCCAATCCTTTAGCTCCTTCCTGGTTCACGGGCTGGAGCACACTGAACCGTGTGGATCCCCTGGCATTGACACGCACTGCCTGTGGTGTGCGTTCAGCGACCCCACACGGGTCCGTACTTGACCAGGGCTGTCTGGTCTTGCCTCCCCGGGACTCCGTTGAGAAAACTCCCTCAGCTGGAGCATTTCCAGGAACCACCTATCATAAACAGAATGTGCCACAACAAACAACACCCAATCAATTATAAATCAGTAGTACAAAGAATGAATCATGCATGTTAGTTGGTTTGGAAGAGGCTTAATCTTCATTAGGGTTAATTATGAGTAGTTTTAAGGCGGTTCATACTTACAAAAAATACTGTACCTTTTCGCTCAGCTTATAGCAGAAATTACACACATAACAATAACATCACAAGCGGCGGCAGAGCATAATTAAAAAATAACATAGCAAGCGGCGGCAGAGCATAATTCACAAAACATTGTACACCTGTGGTTCTATACACATTTTCCCTAAGTCAATAAGTCACATGTCGTCTAGTCAAGTCAATGGCTATAAATCTACAGAACCACCATATCCCTCTGATCAGGTCCACTTCAGGTTTGAGTGGTTTTGAGCCTGCAGGCCAGGAAACATTTCCAAGGGGCGTCCCCCTCCTGCTTCACACACATAAAAAAAAACAACATTGTTGTTAATTGCTCATTTGAAATATGCTTGCATGCTTACATCAATACTCTTTCCTCCATGACATGATTAAAGAAAATAAAACGTTCAAGACCGATGCCGCCTCAATATCAACGCAAGTGAACTTTGTTTATAACGCCAATCTATCAGTTCATCTTTTAGTTAATTAGTTATTTCTAGGAACATTTTCGGCCTAGTTGTTTCTAGGAAACATTTACAATCTAGTTATTTCTAGGGACCAATTTCAACCTTTCTATTTTTAGAAACATCTGTCAACCTCTTAACCCCCTTTTGAAACAAAACTCTACCTTGTTTCAATTATGCCAAAGTTATTTGGTTAATAAATTGGAAATTGTGTCTAAATTTACCATCCTTTAACCTTAGCACTAGTGTCAGATGTTTCCTAAACCTCTGCCTATTGCCACCAGTAATTTGGTTTTCACAACCATATAGCTAACAGTAATCTACGATATCATCTCATTTTCTTTAAAATTATAATCATTTACCAAAATGTACCCCTTGTGACACATCAGATTCCCAACATGCACTCCGCCAAGGACAACTGCAAAAACAAAAAAATATAAAAGTTAACTCGTTTTGGGGTCAGGAGCTAGGATCATTTCCCTTGCTCCCCTTCAGCTTCACCACAGAGTTACAGGAACCAGAAGAAGCAAGTCGTCAGATCCACCTGAGCACAGTATAACTAAAAATCATGAAGCCTGCGCTAGCAGGCCCAAATGTGCCTATGTGTTTCATTAAAAATTTATCATAGCAACTGTAGTTTTGATCCCGGCTGCTAAGATCAACGACAGATCCTCACAGATCAATATGGGGTGCGGCCTTTGCTGGTGTGAGTGACTTCAGGACCATTTGTTCTCTTGGCTGTTTGGAGAACGTGTTCAGCTTTCTCTTGTTCCAGCCCCCAGTGAGACGTTCACTGGGTTCTGATTCTCGTCCGGACCCCCAAATCCGGACCGTATATCCTGGCCATTTGTGTCTGATGACCATGTTTTGACAGTTCTTTGAGAAAGTCTTTGCCTCTGCTTGGCTGAAAGTTTTTGTGGACAGTCTTTTGTTCTTTCGGTGCCTTTGTTGTTTTCAGTCGCTCCTTGCGTATGCCCCTCAAAGTTCTTGAGCAAGGTTGCATATGAATCCAGCCATGTTGTTCTTCCCAATGAAGTCACAGTGAGTCAGTTTCTGGACACACATTCATATTAAATCTGATCCGATCTGATCAATAACCACAGTAGCTGAGATTCAAAAGTCAGATGCTGCATGTGTTTTGGCAGAGGCCTATCTTAATGCATATTTACCATTATGTGTTCTGTAAAGGATGAGGTGGGATTCATAGACTCACTCTTGCCGTTCCATCAACACTGTTCAATGAGGCTATTTAAAGAATTAAATTATTTTTTTATTTTTTTATTTTTAAGTCATTAACAGACCGAAATCAAATTAATTTTCTGTTAACCAGCTTTATTATAGATCCTTCGACAGAGGCATCTTTTAATCTGATCTGCACAACAGATCCAACATTAGTTTACCTAAAAGTGAAATAATCAATTTTACCCTGAAATCAAAAAATACTGTAGCCTACTTTTATTTCAGAACGTACAATGTACGGTCTTCCAAGACCCCCTTGCTAGTATACAGTCTATGATAATTAGCAAATTCCTTGAGCCTTCTAAGATCTGCCCTCCTAAGTTATTAATTTGAAATTGTTAAACTCAGTGGCTCATTTATTCAAAGTAAAAATATGGGCTAGTTCATTTTGGCCTGTTGTTCCAGGTATATAACTATTAGTCTAGGGGTGTCAAACTCATTTTGATCTGGGGGCCGCATACAGCTTAATCTGATCTCAAGGGGGTCAGACCAGAATACTCATTCCAAAAGTCCACTTTTGTCTTTATATTAGTGCAAAGAATAAAGAAATTATAAAAATATTAACATTAAATTAATTGTCCTTTTACATTTGTACTCAGTTTAACATTTAAGTGCATTACATATTAAAGAAATGATCAGTGATTGCACGTTTTAAAACATTTATTCAACAAACTGTTTTGTTAAATACCCTGATGCATGCTCCATAATCCATGTAGAGAAATCTAAAAAAGCTAAATCTGAGCTTCTGGACATACAAAAAAACAGTTCTGTTAAAACCCTTTCCTGCATGTTAAAAGTGCATCAAAATTTAGAAATGAATGAATTTTAAATCCATTTTCCACATCTATAAATATGTATTCATTTAAGACCTGTCTGTGAGGGCTACTCCCTCCTTAGCACTTTGAGATTTCCATTAATGAAAAGTGCGTTATAAATTGAATTCATTACTATTATTATTATTATTATTTATTCTTCAAACCCCAATCTGTCCTCTTCTTTTATTCATCTGACTCCAAACAGTTATTAAACTCTGTACCTGCACCCCTTTACTTTTATTAAATGTTTCAGAACGAATAACCCAACTGGATGACTAAATTAAAAAATAAAGTGACTCCGACCTGTTTTTGGTTTTTTCTAGAAATTATTATGCTCCTGTCTGCAGTACCTTTTTTCGTCCATCAGGGGTCTCCATTATACTCAGGCTCAATGTTGCCAGCTGTACGATAATTTTCGTATTTGTACGATAATTTTGCCCTCTGTACGATCAATAATCCCGACAAAGGCCAAAAATACAATAATTTCGCCATTCTGTAAACGTGTAGTTGTGATCGGTTTTCATCAGCCTGTCGCAACTGTCTGTCGGAGTTTTTTGTGAACCCTGAAGGCGTCTTGGAATTCCAGCTAATCGTGCTTTTCTAAATGTGACAGAAGACTTCCTGTAGAGCTCTTTTAGTTGCCCCCAGACAATAATGCGTATTAATGTCTATGGTTCCCCCAGTACTGACGCCACAAAGCTGTGAGTGCCTGTTAGACGCTACAGTACAGTACTTATTATTTTGTTTATAATGGGTGTACGATAATCCTACATTTCTCACCTGGCAACCCTGCTCAGGCTGTACAGGAAACGACTGTCTTTTGCGTCCGCTCACAAGACGTGGACATTCACTGGAACTATTCACAAAAGTACGTCTTCCAAATTGGTCTTATATTGGAAAATACAAGTATGCCTCACAGCCTATACACAAATTATAAGACGAAGTCTCGTGAACCACGTCAAACGTGGCTCGTTAGCTTTGCTGTTAGCTGCTAAGTTCGTCTACAAAAACTAAATTTGGATTATTTAAAGTCGATATTGTTTATCTACACGACTCGCCACTGTACGCTTTGTTAGCGAATCCGATGTGAGCTGTCTACCGTTACAAAGTTATAAAATGTCCGCTGTTGGGCAGCATATGCTATGCTAACGGGAGGTTCACTGCAATTTTCCAACTTTCCCGTTGTTTAAGTGTTATAACCTAAAATTATTGAGATAGAATGTCATAATCTTTTTTGATCAATCCTTCCAGCTGTGACGGTTCATTCGGCCCTAATTAATTTGTCTCGACCTATCCGCAAATATTTTATTTGTTTATTCAAAAAACCGTACAATCCTGAGGCCTTCTAGCCTGGTTAAAACCAGACCCTCGTTCAGAGCTGAGCTGAAGTTCTATTTTTTTTCATTTCACCCACATTCACGCTGTAGAAAATGATCTAGTCCTGTTAAAATGGAGAAGTGTAACCCGTTTTAATGTAACGTTTATTTTTGTGTTTCAGGAACCCAGCACCATGAGGAGGTGGACTACGTTTTTTTTACTCTATTAAACTGCTGTATCTAAATAAAACTTTATTCTAATCTCAGCGCCTCGATGTTTGTTTCATATTGTAATCCTCAGATAACTTGTGAAAAGTTTAAGAAGAAAAAACAATCCATAAATATGTCATACAGGCTAAAAATACAGTAATCATTATTTTCCTCCTTCCATTTTTGAATTCTTTAAAGTCCATGACTCACCATGTTTTCAAATTGCATCGCCATTATTTATTTGTTTATTTAAAAATAATACAGGAGCGTTTATTTATATGATAGAGAAATAACACTAAATGTGTTATTTCATGATTTCATGATTTATAGCAGATTTTTAGCAAAAGCTCCGGGAAGATCTGCCCCTCTCTTTTTCTCTCCCCGTGGGTCGGGAGTTCAGAAAGGCAGAGCTCTGAGCGCGCGTGCTCCCAGTGCTTCACGCAACAAAGCTGGAACAGAACCGAGCCCTGGGTCAACAGAAAGAACTTCAAAGGTAACACAGCAGAACGGGGAGCCAGGGAGAAGACGCGTGGCTCTCGCTCCTCTGAGTAGAGGCTTTGAGAGCAGCGAGCAACAGTCGCAACGGTGTTATATCTTATTAAAACGTCTATATAATAAATAAAAAAAATAAAAACAGAGCACTGGTCCAGTTGTACACACAAATGCACCAAGAAATATGCAGTTTCAACTCCTATTTTTAAAAATATATATGGGAACAATTAAATAAATAACAAGTAGGACCGTGGTTTTATTGAGGCAAAAAATATTGTGATATCAATAGCCTGTTTCAGCTTTTTCAGCTAATTCTACACTTTTAATCCAACTTTTCAGCCTAATTTAGCAAAACCATGCTCTTGTTTAGCTATTTTTTTCATTCTAATTAACTTAAACTGTTTATTTTCATTAGACCAGTGTTTTTCAACCTTTTTGGAGCCAAGGCACAGTGTTTTCACTGAAAAAATCACAAGGCACACCACCAACCAGAATTGTAAACAGAGATACTGTACTCTATCCACCTATATTAAATATATAGTCATTCTTATCATAGTGTCTTGGATAGAAATAAAATAAACACAGAAATGTATTTTTATCATATTTTATATTTCTTATTTCAATGTGGTCTTGTGACTGTTACATGCTCAAAGCAGCAAGGGGCGATATGTACCATTTAAGTTTACCGGTATATATATATATATATATATTTTTTTTTTTTTGGGTACTTCATTGTGTATTTTATGAGTGTGGACAAAGTCAAACACTAAAGCTGTTTAGAAAACCACTTGGTTTCTAAACTTAAAAATATTTAGATCACAGATCAAAAATTTAAACTGAGAGCCTGTATCATTATAAAGGAAAAAATATGTTGTTTCAAAATTTCATAGCGTCTACAAATCCCCCCCCCAAAAAAATTGGGATAAAACCATTTTTCCCACTGTGCTGTAGTAAGTGGACCACTTATAGCTTTGGCCCCCTCTCGGCCCCCCCAGCAATAAAAGTCTAACTCCGCCACTGGTCCAGAGCAGCACAGCGCTGCAGAGAGAGAGAAAGCCACACGCAGTTTGGAGAGCAGAGACAAGTCACGCAGGTGAGGCAGGCATTGACTCCTCACATGGCAGGAAACCATTATTTTAGAACATAAAAAAGATTTAGTATTCTGTGACTAATTCTATTCTATTTTTATCTGGTCCAGGAACTCTTATCAGATTATTTTATCAGCGAAAGTCAGCGCGTTTTCCTCAATATTTTTTCTTCACTCAGTCCCACACTTTATTTATTTTATTTGTTTGTGGGTTTAATTTTTTTCTTCACTCAGTCCCACACTTTATTTATTTTATTTGTTTGTGGGTTTAAATTTTTTCAATGCCTTCATTCCTAATGTATTATAATGTATTTACGCATGGTAATATACAAATACATCACCTCACCAGATCCCGCCTCCACTTATCATAAGTCAAATTATAAGTGGATTTAATTGACACTGTTTTATAGTTAGCCACAAACCTAACAAGATTACAGTTGAACTTAGTCTCAGAGTTACAGGAAACGGCGGCGGATAAATTATTTATTTATCCTAGAACCCCTTTCCCTCTGTTCCAAACGCCCGTCGGCATTTGGTTGGCTCGACCATTGCGTGTTTTTACTCTGGGATCTGGAGTCTTGGCTGGAAACTTATAATTCCACTTTTAATTGAGTCCAAATACACTGAGTAAAATTTGCCTATAAAATTTCCAATCACAGATTTCGTTTAAACAGGAATCTGCTTACCTTTTTTAGAGGTGACCGGTCACTGATCAGTGCCCTGGACTCCGGCTCATCCTTTCCTGTCCGCGCGTGCAACCATCTCGGTAGGAACCTCCAAATTGTTGACGTAATGAAACTATCCGTCCCAGAATTCGTTTTTTGGTTCACTTTGGAACAGGAAGGAGAGATACACTTACACACGACAGACGCTCACTTAAAGTTCCAAACCAGTTTAATTAATCATAAGTTAAAAGTCACAGAATACATTTGTTCTATTTCAAAAGTCATTATATTGGATTAGAATAAGTGGACAGAGAGTGAGTGACAGAGATAGAGCGACAGAAGAAGGGAGGAGGGGAGAGAGAGACAGGGAGAGAGGTGGGGGGAGAGAGACATACAACCTGATCCGTGGACTACTTCTCTGCCTTGCTGTTGGAGGATCGAACCTTTTTATACCCTTCCGTGGGGGTTTTGTTTCAGAGACTGTTGTCCCCTCTTTATTGCCAAAAAAACAGGAAATACCACTGCCTTCCCCCAGCTTGCTCGAGTGGTCTCCCCAAGTCATATATTCTACAAAGTCGTAAAACTGACAGGACAAAGAGGCGCCAGCCATATTATCATCCCCCAGCCTCACCAGAACAGATCTGCCTGTGTCCTTTAGTAAATCTTTATCACTCTGCAAAAGAAACTGATAATTTGAACACCATATGAAAAACTCCTTCAAAATAAATATAAAACACGAAGAAAAATATATGTTTATTTCACAACAGAGGTTATTCTGTATGAAAAGTGTCTCGTATGATTTTAATAATAAAGCCACGTCAACTCCCAACCAGTATGTTTAAGCGTGCAGAGAAACATCACAGCGTCACTCACCCGGAAGATGGTGGCGGCAAATCGCTTTTGAAGTTGCTGCTGTCCGAACAGGGATTTTAGTTCCTCCACCTTTCTCTTTCTCAGCTGGCTTTTCGGTGGGAAGTCGATGTCGTATTTTCCATGAACAGTCCGAAATCTGATTGTTTTCGCTTAGTATGTTTTGCTGCGTTCAACTTCCACCTTCGCGCCATTGTTTTTAGAAGCTGCATGAGCGTGACCTAAAGCTCTCATCTGATTGGTTGCCGTGAATGTCAATCAAGGGGCGGGATGTTTTCAGTTGTCATCTGATTGGTTGCCCTGCATGTCAATCAAGTAACGGGATGTTTCATTGGCTGACAATTTTTTAATGTCACGCTGTGGGAAAAAAAAATAATAATAATAATGTCACGCTGCGATCGACCAGTAATGCCTCCGCGATCGACCGGTCGATCGCGATCGACGTAATGAGCAGGTCTGCCATAGAAGATGGCTGATGCCACCACAGCATCAAAGAAGGTCCTGAGAAGAGCCCCTGCACACCGAAGGACCTGAGTCTCCTCAGTAGATGCAGTCTGCTCAGTCCTTTCTTGTAGAGGGCCGCTGTGTGGTCAGTCCAGTCCAGCTTGTTGTTAAGATGAACACCCAGGTACTTGTGGAATCCATGAAAGAACAAACCATACACAGATTTCGTAGGACCTCACGATCTCAACATATAAAGCTGAGCCACAGACAGTTGTATTATTTTGCTTGTGTAAATATTATTTTGGGGTTTTGTAAAATTAGGTTTGTTTTATTTGATTGTAATACTGTAACAATTTATTCCATTTTAAATGTTTTCTGTCTTTTCCTTTTGTATTTTATGCTTTGTGTTGTATTGGTTTGGTTGACACATTTTAAATAAATGAAATGCTATGAGAATCCTCATAGGACTTTTGGTATTGGGGCAAGTTCAGCTTTTGAAATATAATAATAATAATAATAATTGTCTAATCTTGTCATCTGCGTATGTTTCCCATACACAGACGAAATTCGTCTCTGCATTTAACCCAACCACCTACCAGGCGGTGCAGTGAGCAGCCATAGAAGGCGCTCGGGGAGCTGGAGAAATAGGTGTGCACTCATAGACACCCCAAGATGTGTAGTGGCCGGGACGCGAACCCGCGTCCTTCGGGTCCCAAGTCAAACGCCCTAACCACTACACCATATTTAGCCTTTTCTGACATTTTGTTCTTAGATAAAATGAAATGAGCTCATTTTACACCCTTCAAATCTAGACTGACTGAAAATAACATTTCTAGATGACTGCCTTAGTTAAAAAAAAAGGTCGGGGGGGATACAATAAATCAGTCAAATTTTGTCATATTAAGCTGAAAGTTGTGATGACAGCTGACAACGTTTTCCATCAAATGCTGCAATAAAATCACAAATCCAACATGGCTGCCAGACTACTTTTGAATAGGTTTAACTCAGCCATTTTTACACATAAAGTTCTGAAATTTGGTGAGGTTATAGCTCAGAACGTTCTGTTAGCTAAAAAGGAATAAAATACTAGAACTAAGGTGTTTTTATAGCTATTAAGCTGAAAATTGGTATAGTATCTGAGAGCAAACCCAAAGACATAGTACTGTCATATAACTTTTTTTAAAAATCAGTTAATTTCAGCTGTTTTTTAGACAGTGTTGTGCTCCTTTTCACTTTATTCAGCTACGTTCAACATGTTTGTGCTTCTTGTAAATTATTTCTGCTAATTCCATCTTCTTTTGCTCCTTTGAGATTATTTCTGCTAAATTCAGTTATTTTAGCTACTATTTAGTTTTTTATGCTAATTTAAACTTTTTCAGCCAAATCAAAAAAAATTAAATTAAATTTGTTCCAGCCTCATTCAGCAAAATTGTGCTCTGCCCACTTCTTTCTGTTAATTTAAGTTCCTTCCTGCTGTTTTGGATCATATTCAGCTCTTTTTGCTACTTTGTATCTTAAGCTGTTTTTCAGATAATTTCTACATTTTCTACTTATTATTACTAATTTCAAATTGTTTCAGATATTTCAGATTATTCACAGTTATGCTCTTTCTAATTCATTCAGCTATTCTAAGCTTCTTTCTGCTATTTTGGATAATATTCAGATGTTTTTGCTATCTTAAGCAGTTTTTCAGATTATTTCCATGTTATGCTCATTACTAATTTCAAGTTTTTTTCAGATTTCAGATTGTTTCAGATATTTCAGATTATTCAAAGTTATGCTATTTCTAATTCCTTCAGCTAATTTAAGCTTCTTTCTGCTATTTTAGATAATATTCAGCATTTTTGCTCATTTTAGCTTTTTCAGATAATTTTCCCCGATTCACCAAGACGCACAGAAAACCCTCAGGCACCAACGTTGTACGATAAATGGAAAGGCGACCTTTTTGGAATTTTTTATCAAATTGAAAATGAATGGAGTTAAAATGAAATGGCCTTTTGGGGGCTTTGTCATATCCCAAAACTCACCAAATTTGGCGGACTAATCAGGACTGGTGAACGATTACATATTTTGGGGGCGTGGCATTTTTATGCATTAGGTGAAGCGGCAATTTTGATTGAACATGCAAATTAGGTGAAACGGCCATTTTGGTTCAATATACAAGGCAGTTAATTACCTTGCGAAACAAGTCAATGCATGTATTGTTGCCATTTTGGTTCTACAATTTAAGTAGGTGAGGTAGCCATTTAGATTTAACAAGCACATTAGGTGAAGCGGCCACTTTGATTGAACATGCAAATTAGGTGAAGCGGCCATTTTGGCATTCACACATGCATTTTTTCAGGAAATGCAATCTAGTTACCAGTAGTGATTAGAACTCTCAATCAAGAACTTGAGTCCTCAGTTTGAATAATTTCTTGGCTCTTCTGTGCAAATGTAAATTGTTCTTAGCTTTGACTGGGAGTGTGGATGGTTGTTTGTCTCTTTGATGGACTGGTGACTTGTCCTGGGTGTCCCCTGCCTTCACACAAAAGCAGCTGAGATTGGTTCCAGTCCTAAACAAGGGGGCATAGTAGATTACTTATTACCGTAACTGATATTTAAACATAAAACACTATTTATTTTATGTTAAACTCAATCTGTAACATTTGAAATTCATTGTATTTTATAAATATTTTATTAACTCTAAAAAAGCTAGGTCTGGTCCTCTGGACAATCAAAAAACAAAACAAAACAAAGCAACAAAAAAACTGTAGCTACAGTTTTTTTGTTGCTTGGTTTTGTTTTGTTTTTTGAGGGACGGCCGTGGCGTAGTGGTAATAGCAGTCGACCCCTGATCGGAAGGTTGGCGGTTCGAATCCCGGTTACCCACACCATGTGTTGTTGTGTCCTTGGGCAAGACGCTTAACCCCGAGTTGCTCCCGGTAGGACTGAAAAGCACCTTGCATGGTAGTCTGCCGCTACCGGTGTATGTAGCATTCAATGAAAAGTGCGTTATGAATTGAATTCATTATTATTATTATCTGTTTTGTAGAAATGAACACGTTTGTAACATTCATTCAAAATATGCCTTTGTAGTATTTTTTAAGAACCTATTAAGAATAAAATATTCCAGTTGCAGATACAAAATATCAATAATGTAATATAATAAACAGTGACATTTTTAATTAATCATGTGACATAAGTATTGATCAACATTTTTTACAATAATAATTTATTTATAAAGCCCTTTAAAACAACCACAGCTGCAACTAAGTGCTACACATATAAAATCATTTTAACTAATCATCACATCTTCTCTACTCCTTTTAAATTAATTCTCTCCAGAGCTCCACACCTGAAAATATGATGAATGTGAATCCATCCTGCTCAAAGATGCGCTGACATTCTTCTGTCTGTTGCAGCCACCAGGGAGCTAGTTAGCATTGAAGCTAGCGTCAGCGTGTTAGCTGATGAGGTGTCGCTCCTCGTTGCGTTTTGCTGTTGCTACAGCCACTAATGACACACAGACACACTTGTCTTTCAACAAGACCTTTTCCTCCCAGTCACTGTCACCTGTGTTTTAAGTAGCTACTTACTGGAAGTTAATAGTTTGTGCTGCAGCTCACTCCCACCCAGCGGCTCCGCGCTGAGCCTGTGACTCCGGTGCTCCAGAGCCCTATATAGAGAGAGTTGCGACACTCTTTGTACTCGCCGCTAGGTGGTCACGTGGTTCATGCAGCTCTCAAATGTTCCAAACAGCTCATCACTCAGTCAGTTTGAGCGGCTACTGGCGGGACGTTATGCAAAAAAAAAATCGACTTTCCTTACTTTGCCTAGCAACTTTTGGTAATTATTGATCAGTAATGAACTGAATACTTAACTGATTATTGATTACTTAACTGTCTGTACATTTTATGAAAGCAATTTTAATCGCTGCTGGGGACATTTATCAACTGGAGTAACACCAACAATTATATAAACAGTTTTAAAGCTAGTTCTGTTCTCTGCTAGCTTGCCCTCCCAGCAGCTCAACTCTGCTCCAGTTTATTTTAGATCTGGAATGAACATTTCTGTAGAAGATATAATTGTTATATATTATAATATAATTGTTCTATTTTTAATTTAATATGGAAACCAAGTACATGGATCTATAACAGAGTTGATTGTGCTTGTAGTCAAACAACTATTGTAAAATTGTAATTAATTGATTAAAATGTTAAACTGTTAACTATTTCTAGTTAAAATCTAGCCTGGCCCTCGCCATTCCTACGCAGCTCCGCTCAATTCTCATTTCCCTTCACTGCTGGGTCTGGCATTTCTCCCATCCACAAGGATGTCTCCGGTAGGTTTTGACCGGACCAATCAGAGAACAGAAGGCGGAGTTTTGAACGACGTCGACTGACGTCGTCATTCAAAATGGCTGCCGCCACGAAGGAATTTTCAATAAAACAAGGTAAAAAACTATTATTTCTCTGCTGAGAAAAAATAGATTTCATAGCTGACGTTATATCAGAAGTGTTCCTGAGCAATCAGAGAGCAGAAGGCGGAGTTTTGAACGATGTCGACTGACGTCGTCATTCAAAATGGCTGCCGCCACGAACGAATTTTCATCAAAACAAGGTAAAAAACTATTATTTCTCTGCTGAGAAAAAATATAGTTCATAGCTGACGTTATATCAGAAGTGTTCCTGAGCTTAACAGTTCCTAAATCAATTCACGAAATGGTCAAATCTGCTGGATATTAAATAGTTTCGGTTTGATATTTTCCAAACAGCCTCGGGTGCGCTACGAAAATAAATGATAAAAAATCGAATTTTATCTCAAATGTTTCATCTAGGCCAACAGTCAGTAAATTAAAGACATATAATTACACACTGGTGGCAGAAAAAATATCCACCGAGTGGTTTCTGAGCAATTTATCTGATAGCCTGGACCTCGTCAGGCTAAACTAACAAAACTCTGCCTCCTGTTCTCTGATTGGTCCATTCAAAAATCTCCAGGAGAAATCGTTGTCTATGGCAGAGATGCCAGACCCTAGTCCAAAGCGAAGTGAAGGACATGGGTCTGGTATCAACCAGGCTAGTTAAAATCATAACAGATGACAAAATAAGTGTTAATTATGCAATAATAATAATTAATTTATAACGCACTTTTCATTAATGATAATCTCAAAGTGCTACAAAGTGCAACAAAATTAAAGGTCAAATAAAACAAAAAAAATCAATAATAATATCAACTAAGATCAATCATTATCATAGCTGTAAGTCATACTGGGAAAAAACAAAAAGTAAGATGTGTTCTTTGAAGTAAACAATTTGAAGAAAATTACAAAAACTGGGACTAAATTAAAATGTTGAGGGTGGAACAAGACAGTTTAGTGTGTAATTAATTGTACATATCCCTATATTTTTCAAGTGGTACAAGATGATACATATATATATATATATATATATATATATATATATATATATATATATATATACAGTACTGTATATAAGCAAGCATATAATGTATACTTAAATAAACCCTTTGTAGGTTTTATGTGTTACCATGGTTGGCTGTGCTGCATTTGGATGCACCAATCGGTCCGAGAAAGGGATCAGTATGTATGGTTTCCCAAGAGGCACTGACAGAAGAAAAAAATGGTTGGCTCAAGTCAGCAGGAGAGACCTCACCATCAGAGATCTCAATAACATAAGACTGTGTGCTGTAAGTTTAATCTGCACATAAGCATTTTCACATCAGTGCTCAAAATGTTCAACTGTCAAAGAAATGTGCAAAGAAATAAACTAATATCACTCTACAGGCACATTTTGAGAGAGAACAGTTTACAAGGACACAGTCAGGCCGTGTGAGACTGAGGGCTAATGCGATTCCAACCATTTTTGTTCATCGGCCAGAACCAAAGAGGAGGAAGGCTCCTGTAATGAGAAGTGCAGCAGAACTTCCACTAACCAGTGATCACACTTATTGTTCTAAAGTAAACTTTGGTAGGAACTGTTACGTAACAAATTTCACATTTTTTATTGACCAATAATGTTCATGCTAACAGTGCCATTGTAATTTCAGAGATTGAGGAAGAAAGAAAAGGAAATACGAGTGAAATAAGGGAAAGTGAAGGTGAAGAAGATGAACGTGTAGTCTCTGAGGACAGGGACATGGCAGGAACTGATGATGATGAGCCAGGGTCGCCAGGGCCAGGAATATGTATCAACAGGGGATGCAACCAGGGAACAGAGATGGAGAACCTGAGGGAGCAAATAGAACAACAAAAAAATTACATAAGCAGGATAGAAGGAGAACTTCACAGACAAAAGAGAATTAATGTAGTCCTGCGAAAAAAAATGTTAACAATGGAAAATAAATTCAGGCATATTTTTACAAAAGATCAGATGAAGGCAATTAACATGAAGAATAAGAGAGGGATTAGATGGAGCAAACAAACATTGAAAAAAGCCATACAACTCCGTTTTTCTGTAGGCTCAGCAGGCTACAGGCTTCTTCAGGACATGAGCATTCCACTCCCTGACATCAGAACACAGCAAAGAAGACTGCAACATATTAAGCTAGAACCAGGTGTATTAGAAGAGGTGTTCGACATGCTCCGACTAAAAGTTAACAGTCTGACAGAAATGGAACGAGAATGTGTCCTGACTCTGGATGAAATGGCTATCACACCAAGTGTGGAGCTGCACTTGGGAACAGGAAAGCTTTTTGGAGATGTGACATTGCCTGGTCATAAAGGAGCTGCAACACATGCTTGTGTTTTTATGTTAGCAGGAAGCACAACAAGATGGAAGCAAGTGGTGGCTTACCATTTCACTGGCAATTCTACCAATGGGGAAAATTATAAGCCAATCATTCTTGAAATAATTGAAAGAGCAGCTTCCATAGGCCTTCACGTGCTAAACATCACTACTGACATGGGCAGTGCTAACAGAGCGATGTGGCGGGCATTTGGAGTGGGACACAAAAAAACATCTGTCCAACACCCAGCAACACCAGAGAAAAGGCTTTACTTCATGCCAGATGTCCCACATCTGGTAAAGAATTTGAAGAGTGCCCTGGTTCGTGGACAGACTTTTATAATTCCACCAGACATTGTGCTAAAAGAGGGACTTCAACACAATGAAGTTTCACTGGGTCCGTTGAAAGATTTGGTTGATTTTCAGGCAGAAATGCCTTTGAAAATTGCACCTAATCTCTCACAAAAAACTCTTCAGCCAAGTCATTTTGAGAAAATGAAGGTGGGGCCTGCAATGAACGTTTTCAGCAAGTCAGCAAGTGCAGGTCTGAAATATATGGTGGAGCAGGAGCAGCGACCTCCCTCCAACCTGACAACAGCCTGGTTTCTGGAGCAGGTGAACCACTGGTTTGATCTGATGTCCTCTCGCCACCCCGTGTTGGGGCTCAGCAGGCACAAGATGGAAGAGTACAACAAAGCCATTACATTCCTTCAACACATGGTTGCACTCTTCAGTGGACTTAAAATAGGTCAAACAGGAAGCTGGAAACCAGTTCAAACAGGAATTGTGATGGCAACATCTACAATTTTATGTCTACAAAAAGACATGCTTGATCATGGACAGGCGTTTGTGTTGACAAGCAGGTTTACACAGGACTGTTTGGAAAACTTGTTCAGCTGCATAAGACAAAGGAATCCTGTCCCAACACCAGTGGAGTTTCATCAGGCACTGAAATCAATCACAGTTGGGCAGTTCCTTACAACAGTCAAATCTGGAAGCTATCAGGAGGACGATGGCAGTCTTCTGGCAGAGTTCCTGGACATTAAGGAGACATTTCACAGTCCTGGCATAAGTGTGGAGCAACTGATTGGAAGAACAGGTCCTTCTGATCTTACCAACAGTGAAACCTGTATTCTGTACCATCTTACAGGATACATAGTACATAAAGTGATCAAACATTCAAACATCTGTGATGGATGCTCAAGTTCAATTAAGCAAAATGATGAGACTCTGGAAGGAGAGCATGGTACCTTACTGACACTGAAGGAATTCAAACCAGGAGTCCTGTGTCGGCCATCACATGAAGCCTTCAGTCTGGTCCAGAAAGTTGAAGGGCTTTTCAGAACAAGGACCAGCCAATCCTTTATGGAGCTCCCCAACGCCTTTGATACTCTACTGAGAGAAGCAAGTGTATTAGAAAGCATGCTTCCTTCATGTCATGATGTACAAAGAAAAATAACCAGCAGGTTCATCAGGCTGAGACTCAGAATAGCAGCAAAACACATCTTAAATGAAAGAAAAAGAATTCTGTGCAATGCTGGGCATCTTGGAAGTAAAAGCCAGACAAAAAACATGAGGAAAAAACAAACAGCATCTTGTGCCACAACAAGCATGCCCCCACCAAACACCTTGATTGTTGCCATGGAGGAGTTTGGGCTATCATTTGAAAATGCCACACCGCCCAGTGCAGCTTCAACACCTGTACATATGGATGGTATGCTTAGAGGGATTTTTATGTCTCTTACATTTATTTAATTTCACTGATTATGCATAAATTTATTCATATAAAAGTGTTGTCATCCTCTGTAAATTTCTGAAAAAGTTGTTGCAAGCTTGTATTTGGTATTTGAAAAACTAATTTCTAATCACTTTAATTTGATTTTTATTTTTGACAGCCTCCCCATCAACCAGTCAGCTCCAGCACTTCACAATTTACTTACCAGCTCCATCACTCCATCAATGAGGACTGACCAGTTCAGTAAATCAGAAAAAAAAATGAAGATGGACATGAATGTGATAGTTTAAAAAAAAATGTTACAGTTCTACAGTTTATTGATGCTGATATATTCTTAGTAATAATTCTTATTTCTTGTTGTGTCTTGAAAGAGAGTCTCATCTGAACTTGACCCATGATTACCATATGCTAAACTAATAATATAAAACAAATTTAAATTAACAGTCCTGCAGTAAAAAGGTGTGAAGGTTATGGTGTTAAATTGGAAAGGAAGGACTGCAATAGGTCAGGGAGTTAGGTTATGGAACGAAGAGGAAACTGATATTAAAGAAGCTAAATCAATAATTATATTTAAAAGAAAGATCAATGATAAATTGTTAAAGCTCCACTGACATGTTCTTTTAACTTTTCAAAAAATGGCACAACATATATAAATATTAAGATAGACCTCTGACCGTTTTTGCTAAAATAATGTTCAATGAATGAAATTTCCTCTCAAAATATTTTAAATTTAGCGCCGTTTTTTTAGACCGTAAATCCGGATTTTCCGGTCACGTGTCAGCAGAACCGATCTGACGTCACGTCCGATACTGAACTCTGCTCAAACCGTACATTGAATGGACAAAAATATAAACGCATCCGTCGAATTTAGCCAATTAAAACTACATTTTAGCGATTTGGCTTCAGTTTGGGGAAAAAAAAGTTATTTTGAGTGATGCACAACGAACGGAAAGGTTTATATTCTCCGTGTTGCTTCTGTAAGAGTTATCACGATAGCTCTGCTGCCATCTGGTGCTCAATGTGAAACCTCCCTTGAAAAAAAAAAGCAAAACGGAGAATATAAACCTTTCCGTTCGTTGTGCATCACTCAAAATAACTTTTTTTTCCCCAAACTGAAGCCAAATCGCTAAAATGTAGTTTTAATTGGCTAAATTCGACGGATGCGTTTATATTTTTGTCCATTCAATGTACGGTTTGAGCAGAGTTCAGTATCGGACGTGACGTCAGATCGGTTCTGCTGACACGTGACCGGAAAATCCGGATTTACGGTCTAAAAAAACGGCGCTAAATTTAAAATATTTTGAGAGGAAATTTCATTCATTGAACATTATTTTAGCAAAAACGGTCAGAGGTCTATCTTAATATTTATATATGTTGTGCCATTTTTTGAAAAGTTAAAAGAACATGTCAGTGGAGCTTTAAGGAAATATGTTTAACGAAGACACGAGTTTAAATAGTAATTCTTGTGATTGAGGGAGTTAATGAGTTATCTGATTTTCTTTTTTGTATTTAATGAAGTTTGTTTGTTTGCATTGTTTGTTAGAAAATAAGGGGCAGATACAATAAGATTTTTTTTCTTCATCTGCCAACTTTCATTTTATATTTTAAATTTTCTTGTTATCTGTGTGTTAAATTGTTTTATTTTGTGTCTTTTATTATTATAAAATGAGTGCATCAATAAATCAAATCAAATTAATTTCATTCAAACATGTTGATTAAAAATTATTGTTTTGGGAAGACAGAAAACGAGTGCCTTTGTGATGATTTGAATGCAGTTCACTAAAAATTAAATAAACCACATCAAATCTCAGGGAAAAAGACTATATTTTCTAGTTGAGAGTCCAGTAACTGGAATTACCATAAAAATAATAAATAAATAAAAACTTTCAAAATTTAAGCTGTACTGAATATTTTAACACGCTGAATTAGACAGAAATGGATCAGTTTAAAACAGTCATGATTGCAGCTACTAGCAATTTAACATGTTTAAAGGTTCAGTATGCAGTTTCTGTAGAACTGCTGCACTTAGAAATATTTTCAACAGGCAAAGCATTCTGATCCCTCCCCCTCAGAGCCATATGTGGCTCTGCCCCCTTGTGGTCTGTTGAATTTCAAATTCAAGCTCTGTTTTTATTGGCTGATTCAAATTCAAGCTCTGTTTTTATTGGCTGGTTACAAACTCTGTTTTTATTGGCTGGAAAATGGCGGGTCACCTTTTCTTTTTAGAAATGCTTATTTACCACCTGGAGAAGCAAGGGGACAATATATTTTTTTTATTTTTTTTCAGAGATTACCTGGCTAACATCAGTCTGTCAGGAGGTAGTGACAGAGTGAAGAAATATGTTCATAAAAAAAGCTACATACTGAAGCTTTAATGAAGAAAAACTGGTGACATGAAGTATTAATGTTGATAAAATAGTACAGAATAGTCAGCTAACGCTTCACAAGGGCAAAAGAAAATTGTATTTTTATCAACTTACCGGAGAAAACACGTCTGAAACATCAACAATGAACGACGTTTGATGCTAGCAGCGCTGCTGTTTGAAACACTTCCGGAACAAATCGCCCCCTCCATGACCCACGTGACTTCCGCATTCCATTCTTACAATGGGAGTCTATGGGAGTGTCGCAACTCTCTCTATATAGGGCTCTGCGGTGCTCTTGTTGTTCCTTGTAAACATTGGACTAAACCATTTGCCAACAGAGAAGGGGGGGGGGGCAAATTTTCCTTTTTTTTTCTTAGAATAATGGCGGATTTCTCTCTTTTTTTTCCTTTTTATATTTATAATGTTTAAAGACACGGTTTCCTTTATTGAATTATTGGGGGGGACAGATCTATATTTCCCCAAGATTGGGGGGTCCGGACCCAGCATACAAGTTTGTGAGTTTTTCCACTGTTTTAACTGCTGGAAAAAGATATTCTGTGTCTGATGTCTAAAAAATGTTCTCTGCAACGTTCATATGTTTGAACATTTGCAGAACCTTACTGGCTATAGCTCCACTACAGAGAATTGCTGATGAGAGTAAAATGTTTGCTGTCGGGATATTTCCTGTGTATGACTGACTGTACCAAGTAGTGACCTCATCGCAAAATCTGCATTTCAGAAGTACCATAAGCATTGTGCCCCGTGTACTACTGATTGTCTCCAAGTTGTTTACTTTACATCTGCTGCAACATATTACAGTAGCTGAAGCAGTAATGCTAGCTTATTCAAAGAAACCAAGTAAAACTCTGGCTTGTCATCTGAACTTGAGGGAATAGATTGTTGTGAATGTGTTTCTGAACTATCCTGTGAACTGCTTGACGATAAGTATTCCTCGTCACTCATTCGTCATTCATGAGGCTCGACTACAGGGCTGCTGCTCTGAATTAAAGGACTGCTACTCTCAACTACAGGGCTACTATGTAATTCTATAGGTGATGTATGTGTTGGAGAAATGAAAATTGGAGAGAAGTCAGTTTGTGTGCCCATATATTGATGATTAGCGGTAGCCTGTGTAACTGTGGAAAAAGAAATCAACAAATGTCAAATTAATTACATTACATTTTTTAATAAAATTATTAGAATAGCACAAAAATAATATTTCTAATTCTATGTACATTAAATGATGTTTTATGATTGTTAACATATTGTAGTTTTGGTATTATTGTCAATGGGAATACAATAGGTGGTACTTCAATAAGAGAAAAAAATTATCATTTACTGTTGTCTTTATACTCTTGTGAAAAGATGACACAAATAAAAACAGCATATTGTGCATGTCTGACCTCTTGCATTTCAGCACATCTGAACTCAAAGTCTGCCAGCTGCACTTTGGCTTCGCTTTTTATACTTTGTTGCACCACCCACTTTTTTGGTCCAACCTTCCTAGCAGAGTGACACTCTCTTTTCCTTTCCAGTAATTTGGTTTCTGACACTCCCATTTACTTTCACCGTTTGTGCTCTCCCCTCAAAAAATAACAGATATCATTCTATCTTAACACACACCCCACAACCTTTTTGTTTTTGCTTTAATGTACATATCACAAATAAAAAACATAGCATAGCATATTGTGCATGTCTGGCATTCTCTTGCATTTCAGCACATCTGAGCTCAAAGTCTGCCAACTGCACTTTGGCTTGGCTTTTTATACTCTACTGTATTGCACCACCCACTTTTTTGGTCCAACCTTCCTGGCAGTGTGACACTCCCTTATCCTTTCCGGTAATTTTGGTTTCTGGCACTCCCATTTACTTTCACCGTTGTTTGCTTTCTCCCCTCAAAAAATAACAGATATCATTCTATCTTAACTTATTTATGTATTTGGGTGATTCTTTTTTTGGGGCAACATTCATGTCCGCATGTTTCTCTTACCCTGATTTTTTTCTAAAATGTGCCAAATATTTACAACAGAGTATTTTAATTATACACTTAGATGTTTGCCATCATTCAAATATAAATGAAATGCATTTAAAATATTATTTTGTACTTTACACACCTTTTTGGTGACATAGATGGTCAATTTTATTGTGTCCGCAGTGCAGTGTAAAATATTTCCTCAATAAGTTTAAACAATAAAATTAAATTAAAAAAGAAATTTCTTCAATAATTTGATTGACTGGACTAAACCTTATTTTATTATGAAACTGAATCTGTTGAAACTATTTTTTTTATTTGATATTTTCTTGATATTATACATGTCCCAGTAGTAACTTTCCACCCTGTTAGAATGTTTCCTTTTTGCCCTCAAAAGACTACAATTCCATAAAAGCCATTTACAAGAAGAAGACATCAACTGGTTTTGGAGGGAATTCAACCATGGAAAACAAGTTAAGCTTCATCTGTCACTCTCTCCTTACTTTTTTAAATCTTAAATATATTAAACCTGTATGAGTCAACCTTAAAGTTCCACCCTGTTAAGATAAATTGTGGGAAATGTTTATTTGGTAGAATTTAAAAAACAACATATTAGATTTAGTCATTAAAGGTTTGCTATTCTGTTGAAGGTTAGCTAGCTAAATGTTGACCACATA
>JBBPBX010056146.1:0-22865 GCA_038048925.1 Garcialebias charrua
AGTTCATTCTCAATAGTCCAGGTATCAAATCCGCTCATTCTCAATCAGTTCATCTGGACAATTTCTTTTTAGTAGAAACGTTTCACCCTCACTCCAGAGGGCTTCGTCAGTCAGAGCAGTCCAAAGCAAACTGAAGCTACCCCACCAAGTAAACAACTTAAGTGGACCAACCAGTTTGCTGTAGCCAAGATGGTTTCTGGGGGCTTGTCCCTCGTCGACTCCTCCCAGGCAGGCAGACATGTCCAAAGTGGTTCAAGACCAGAAAGTTCATTCTCAATAGTCCAGGTATCAAATCCGCTCATTCTCAATCAGTTCATCTGGACAATTTCTTTTTAGTAGAAACGTTTCACCCTCACTCCAGAGGGCTTCGTCAGTCAGAGCAGTCCAAAGCAAACTGAAGCTACCCCACCAAGTAAACAACTTAAGTGGACCAACCAGTTTGCTGTAGCCAAGATGGTTTCTGGGGGCTTGTCCCTCGTCGACTCCTCCCAGGCAGGCAGACATGTCCAAAGTGGTTCAAGACCAGAAAGTTCATTCTCAATAGTCCAGGTATCAAATCCGCTCATTCTCAATCAGTTCATCTGGACAATTTCTTTTTAGTAGAAACGTTTCACCCTCACTCCAGAGGGCTTCGTCAGTCAGAGCAGTCCAAAGCAAACTGAAGCTACCCCACCAAGTAAACAACTTAAGTGGACCAACCAGTTTGCTGTAGCCAAGATGGTTTCTGGGGGCTTGTCCCTCGTCGACTCCTCCCAGGCAGGCAGACATGTCCAAAGTGGTTCAAGACCAGAAAGTTCATTCTCAATAGTCCAGGTATCAAATCCGCTCATTCTCAATCAGTTCATCTGGACAATTTCTTTTTAGTAGAAACGTTTCACCCTCACTCCAGAGGGCTTCGTCAGTCAGAGCAGTCCAAAGCAAACTGAAGCTACCCCACCAAGTAAACAACTTAAGTGGACCAACCAGTTTGCTGTAGCCAAGATGGTTTCTGGGGGCTTGTCCCTCGTCGACTCCTCCCAGGCAGGCAGACATGTCCAAAGTGGTTCAAGACCAGAAAGTTCATTCTCAATAGTCCAGGTATCAAATCCGCTCATTCTCAATCAGTTCATCTGGACAATTTCTTTTTAGTAGAAACGTTTCACCCTCACTCCAGAGGGCTTCGTCAGTCAGAGCAGTCCAAAGCAAACTGAAGCTACCCCACCAAGTAAACAACTTAAGTGGACCAACCAGTTTGCTGTAGCCAAGATGGTTTCTGGGGGCTTGTCCCTCGTCGACTTCTCCCAGGCAGGCAGACATGTCCAAAGTGGTTCAAGACCAGAAAGTTCATTCTCAATAGTTGTAGTAATATAGGAAGGGGTCAGTTTACTGACTTACCTATATTTTAGATGTATAAATTGGCAGGGTTTAGACTGACACAAAAATACATCATTAATTAAACGGGTTCTCTCTTTTTCAGCGTAATACCAATAATTCTATACCTTGACCAGATGTAATTCACAGAAAACGTTAAACTTATGTTGGAACAGCAGGACTGGTCCATTTATTTAACATAATCAATAAATTACATCACACATTATGTACATGATTGGTTGATCATTTTTCCTATAATTAACTTCAGCACAGATGAAATATAGGAACAACAGAACAAGTGAAAGATGATCAACCAATCATGTACATAATGTGTGATGTAATTTATTGATTATGTTAAATAAATGGACCAGTCCTGCTGTTCCAACATAAGTTTAACGTTTTCTGTGAATTACATCTGGTCAAGGTATAGAATTATTGGTATTAAGCTGAAAAAGAGACATGTACTTTCTCTCTTATGTCAGGGCAAAGATTTTTGCTGAAGATATATTTAAACCCCATCTCTTCCTCCATCTCTGGCTCGCATCTGTCACCGAAATAGGCACGGAATATTCGGTCATAATATGACCTCGGGTGCTCATTCCTACCTTGCTTGATGTCGGTTGCCGCTATGATGCCATCGGGCCCCGTGCAAGGAGTATACTCCTTTATCAGCGCATCACAGAGAAGACTGTAGTCTTTCATTACTGCGTCTCGTTGACGCTTCATGAAGGCATGCACTGTCCTGTCCGAGGTTAACCTTACCAGACAGATTTTATCATCAACTGTAGCTTCTGGGAAGCGTTGGAGCTGGAAATCAAGGTCCTCGAGATAGATCTTGGTTTCGTGTGAGCCCATTGGGCCAGGGGCGAAGGTTTGAATGCTTTTCGCCATATTCCGTAGTTCAGCCATTGATAGAGGTATTTGTGGGTTATTATCAGATCCACCCACCGGTGCATCCGGTGGGATTGTTGGTATTAGAGGCCCTAAGGGACGGCGCGGTGGTGTTGGAGGGGGTAGTGCATCGGGCATGGGCGGGGGCGGTGGAGGAGGGAGCGGGTCATCAGGTATGGGAGGGGGCGGCGGAGGCGGGTTGTTCTCAAGGTGTTTACTCATGAGATTCAAACATTTTCTCTCTTCTTCAAAGAGTTTGTTCACTGCTGATGCACGCTCTATTCGACAACTGTTCAGTTGGACTTTTAACCCATCATTTTCACGTTGTAACAACATGTGCTGGTCTTGTGATTTTCTATAATCCTCTTGCAGCCTTGTGTACCGTAGTGATAATGATTCCAGGGTGTCCGTGCATTTTTCCAGCGCGTCCCGTGCCTCCCCACAATCCGCCTGAATCGACTTGTATTGATGGTAATACTTATCCTTCTCCACCACACATTTTTCCAAATCAACTTGTGATTGGTCAAAATCCCTTTTTAACACTTTGCATTCTTCGTAGAGACTACGCGTTTGTTCAGCGCTGCCAATACTCGACTGTGTTAAACTCTTTACCTCCTGCTGTAAAGTGGCAACCTCCATTTGTGCTGTTAAACATGATGTAGAGACAGCCCGGCGTACAGCAGTTTCAAAGTCTAGCTTGGCCTTTAACAGAAGGCTTAATTTAGCCAAACGTTTATCTCTGTCTGCTTTCTTTTCAGCCGTTGTGGTTCCAGCTGTTACAGTTTTTAATGCACTGTCCACATCTGCTTCCTCCATCAACTGTGTCTCTTCATGGTAGTTTGTGATGGGCCCTGTGAGTGAAAATAAGGCACATTCGATCCAATCTGCTTTGGTCGGGTCGTGGCCTTGAGGTGGCACAGGCTGCCCAGTATCAGTGGTGTCAGGGGTCTCACCCTCTGCGCCTGCCATCTTTTATCTGGATTTTCAGTGAAAATAAAAATAAAAGATGCTCTGTATTCGTTACTCTAAACTTTTCACTATTTGAAAATAAACAGGAAAGTTTAAATGTACACAGGATAACTGGGAGATGATGTGTCAGAGAGAAGGAAGAGAGGAAATAAAAATTCAGTTATCTGGAGTGAAAACTGTACTTTTGTTTGTTATTTTAAATTCTTTCGTATTTAAAATAAGCAAAAATGTTTGTCCGTACCTCTGTTATCCTAAATATTTTATTTAAAATAAACAGGAGCTATTGTTTGTGTACAGAACAAAATTAAAAGCTGGTAACTCACCATAAAAATGCTGACTTTTTTATGATGTTTTTAAGAAAACTCATCTGTCAACGTCTTTTAACCAACAGGGGGCAGCTTCGAGTCTTAATTTTAATCACGAGGAAACTGATTTTTCTAATCGGTATTTAAACTAAAAACAACCTTTTCAGAGTTAGTTTCTAGTATGTTCGTGATAAACGCTCGAACTGCGGTCTTGTCAGAGACAAATATATGTTGTTAGACAGTTTAGATGGCTTTAAATGAGTTTTTAAACTCTAGTGAAACCACTTTTCACCGTGTGTGTGTGAACTGGGTCTGCTTGTCACTCAAAGTGCATCAGGAAATGACGACACAAATAGGCGGGTCGACGCAGCGCGTCACCAGCTCTGCTGTGCTGAGCGAGGCGGAGCTCGCTACACAGATACGTGACGTCAACCAATCAATCACAGCGGTTGTAGTTCATTCCAAGCGTTCATGGTAAATGAAGTTTTCTTACCTTCGCCCAATGCAGTACCGGAAATGACGACAAAGTGGGTTGGTCGCAACGGCGTGCGTTCCCACTACAGCGAATCAGCGCTCGCCACGAGTGATTGACAGCTCACAGCTCTCGTTCATCCAATCACAGCTCATAAACAACGTGTAGGACACGTCTATGTAACGTTAGCTTAGCACGCAACTCTAGACTCTTAAACAACTCAAACGCTTTAAATAAACTTCCCAAAATTCTGAAACGTGGCAATCACAAATAAAACAGGCACGATTTAGCTACATTCAGTAACCCAGCACTTCAGCTGCAGAACAAACACGGACTCGCTCGGAGCCACTTTAAGGTCGGTTCCGGTCCACTTTTCAATGGAGCAGGAAACGGGTCTGACAGAACCCAGCCGACACGTTCTAACAGTAATATGCTTTTTCGACCTGCTCTAACTTGCAAAAATACCACACACAGCAATCTTGTAGATGTTAAAGTAGCTTTCAGGCTTTTGACTCGGCGGTCATTATGCAGTGAGATTGCCTCAGCTTGTGCAACGTAATCTGGACCGGGTCCTTATCAGAACCACCAGACACTTCCCACACAGCGAGACAGATCCCCACCAAACTACTTATAGCGCTTCAAAAGTTGAACAAATAACAATTTCAGCTTCAAATGTCATTAACTGCAGTCCTGCAATCGATCTGAACACTTTTCCAGCCAAAATAATTAATCTGTTAGAGTCTAAAACTTGGAATAATCATGCCAACATAACGTTTCAAGTTCATGAGAGATCACAGATATATCAATAAACTTTCAGAACCACGTACGACGGGCCACCAGATGTAAGAATTATGAGGAGGTCAATATTAATACTGACCTCTTTATCCTTAATTAATCTACTTATTCAGATTGAATAGTAAATTCACGGATTCTGTTCTTTTTCAGTTTACCCAATATTTCTGTGATCTTTATGATGGATAAATAAACAGAGCCATTAAGTGACAATGGACATTAACTTAGTTTGGTATGCCAGTCGACACTACCATTTATTTAAAATAAATCAACTAAATTAACACCATTACACTTGATTGACATGATTTCACTTTCTTTCAATTTAAAACGTCAGCACACTTAAATTCAACACAACAGACTTCAATATTGGATGTTAACATATTTAGTCTGTGGGCTCTTTAACTTAAAAATAGTTTCCAGCTTAGATTGAGAGGGGAAAGAAATAGGAGGAAAGATTTAAGAAGAAATTATCCTGAGCATGATACCAGAGTGACACTTCTCATCCGACTTCTGCTAAAATCCAGGTACGTTTTGTAAACAGCTCTTTACCTTTGACGACAGCCCGGTAAGAGGGAAGACCTTGGAGCCTTTCAGATGCACGGATTCTTGTGGGAACCAGTACGATACCTTCAAGCAAGGTTCTGGTTTACGTTTTCCAACGTCTCCTGGTTTTGCTTGGTCATCAGAGAATATGTCAGCTTCAGGCCTCTGACTTCAAGATAAACTTATTCCAGGAAGGAATAGACAAAGTTCTTGATCTTACGCTTGTTCGAAGTAGACTCATAACAGCCTGTTATCAGTCCTTAGCTGAAGACGCCGGTCGTTAGCTCTTGACCAAACGTGTCCAGCTCTTGGGAAAGTTCACATCCCTTGGAAGTTCCCAGCAACTCTGAAGCCTTTAGCAAAAGCTTAGACTAGTACTTAAGGAAGGACCAGTCGAGGAGTTCATTTGTCTTATCAAACCCAAGGTTACAAGCAGCAGCAGAGAGAAATGTTTAGGAAAAAGATAGATAAAGCTGGAGCCCTGCTCATGAGACTGTCTCTGAGTTTCTAAACAAAACCGTCCGGTCTCTGTGACCCGAAGGCTTCACCTTTAAACACAGCAGTGAACACAGTTTAACTCTTACAGAATGACACAGCTTAAAAGCACACATCATGAAAATGACAAAAGTTATTCTTTTGATCACATTAGAATAAAATCAAAGATAGAAATAGTCTCTTTTGGTGACTATATTTATCAGATTATAGCTAAATGAATGATTTTGTAGTAAATGTCTTGCTTTACTGAGTGGTCAGTAAAGGTCATCACTGGACAGTTCAAAAACCTTAATTTGACCCTGGGTAGGTCCATTACATAGTCCAGGTATCAAATACGCTCATTCTCAATCAGTTCATCTGGACAATTTCTTTTTAGTAGAAACGTTTCACCCTCACTCCAGAGGGCTTCGTCAGTCAGAGCAGTCCAAAGCAAACTGAAGCTACCCCACCAAGTAAACAACTTAAGTGGACCAACCAGTTTGCTGTAGCCAAGATGGTTTCTGGGGGCTTGTCCCTCGTCGACTCCTCCCAGGCAGGCAGACATGTCCAAAGTGGTTCAAGACCAGAAAGTTCATTCTCAATAGTCCAGGTATCAAATCCGCTCATTCTCAATCAGTTCATCTGGACAATTTCTTTTTAGTAGAAACGTTTCACCCTCACTCCAGAGGGCTTCGTCAGTCAGAGCAGTCCAAAGCAAACTGAAGCTACCCCACCAAGTAAACAACTTAAGTGGACCAACCAGTTTGCTGTAGCCAAGATGGTTTCTGGGGGCTTGTCCCTCGTCGACTCCTCCCAGGCAGGCAGACATGTCCAAAGTGGTTCAAGACCAGAAAGTTCATTCTCAATAGTCCAGGTATCAAATCCGCTCATTCTCAATCAGTTCATCTGGACAATTTCTTTTTAGTAGAAACGTTTCACCCTCACTCCAGAGGGCTTCGTCAGTCAGAGCAGTCCAAAGCAAACTGAAGCTACCCCACCAAGTAAACAACTTAAGTGGACCAACCAGTTTGCTGTAGCCAAGATGGTTTCTGGGGGCTTGTCCCTCGTCGACTCCTCCCAGGCAGGCAGACATGTCCAAAGTGGTTCAAGACCAGAAAGTTCATTCTCAATAGTCCAGGTATCAAATCCGCTCATTCTCAATCAGTTCATCTGGACAATTTCTTTTTAGTAGAAACGTTTCACCCTCACTCCAGAGGGCTTCGTCAGTCAGAGCAGTCCAAAGCAAACTGAAGCTACCCCACCAAGTAAACAACTTAAGTGGACCAACCAGTTTGCTGTAGCCAAGATGGTTTCTGGGGGCTTGTCCCTCGTCGACTCCTCCCAGGCAGGCAGACCAGGGTGTCCGCGGGGTCTTGAAGGTTATTAAAAGTTGATAAATCAATTTTGGGAAAATTAAGGGTCTTGAAAAGTATTAAAAAGTCTTGAAAGCGATTTGATGAGGTATTATTTTTTTTGCTGTTATTCTAGCTTTAAATTAATTTGACAGCAAAAAGTATGTATGATTAATATTTGTTTTCCTCGCCGCGGAGGATTCAGAAACTGCTTCGCACAAATTTAGGGTGTCAGGTTACAACAGCCTTCGGCTGGGCCTATCTTGTGCGCATGCGCGGCTGCTTTGTGTGTTGGAGTAGTTGGCGCGAGACCGTGAG
Organism: Garcialebias charrua; assembly: GCA_038048925.1. Taxonomy (NCBI): domain Eukaryota; kingdom Metazoa; phylum Chordata; class Actinopteri; order Cyprinodontiformes; family Rivulidae; genus Garcialebias; species Garcialebias charrua. The sequence goes on from JBBPBX010056146.1 coordinate 7,467, forward strand.
AACAATGGGGAAATGCAAGTTTTCGGACTCCTGGTTGGAGATGCCCGATTTTCGTGAATGGTTGAGGCCTGTCGCCGAGAATAACCGTGAGGCTTTTTGTACATTTTGTAGAAAAAAGATGAGCGTAGCCTCGATGGGCATAAACGCGTTGAAGTCTCATATGACTGGAGCTAGCCACAAAAGTGCAGCTAGCCGCAAAACGCAGATGTCCATTAGCAGTTTCTGTGCTCCACCAGCGACAGCACCTCCAGCTAACCGTGTGCCTGAACCAGCCAACGCTCCCGTGACACCGTCTTCTGCCTCTCCGTCTGCCGACATCATGGCGACCGTGGCCCGCACACCAACACTGCGTGCAGAGGTGATCTGGTGTCTCAACACAGCGGTGAATCACCATTCTTTCAATTCCAACGAAGGCATATCGGACATTTTTAAATCAATGTTTCCAGATTCGGATATAGCCAGAACATTCATGTGTGGCAAGGACAAAACTGGTTACATCTTGCGATTCGGGCTTGGACCTTTTTTTAAGCAGGAGCTCGTTGACAGTATAAACAAAGCTGGCCCATTTGTGTTGATGTTTGACGAGTCTCTGAACCAGTCAACTAAAAAGAAACAGCTCGATGTGCACATTCGGTTTTGGAATGAAGACTGCGTTCAATCCAGGTATCTGGGCTCTCAGTTCCTGGGACATGGGACAGCTGAGGACTTGTTGCATCACATCAAAGTAAGTGAATATTTTTGTTTACTACTATTTCATCTTTTCTTTGTGTATGTTGATATTAAATAAAGCATATTACAGTACATTTTTATATATGAAAAGTACTAAAATAGAATATTCCTTTAAATCAATGAATATTCCTTTAAATCAATGAAGAATGTGTGTGTAGGTTTGTGTGTGTGTGTGTGTGTGTGTGTGTGTGTGTGTGTGTGTGTGTGATATTAACATACATAACTTGATTTGAACACCTGTGTCTAAAATATAAATAAATATAAATATCAAATCCATACTGTTGTCAGTGAGCAGAAACATATTGTCATTGTCACAGGAATGTGTTGCCAAACTGAATATGAGACAGCTTGTCTCCATCAGTATGGACGGCCCCAATGTGAACCTGAAGCTGGGAGACCTTCTCCAGCAGGAGCATGCAGAGCTTTATGGAGCTCAACTTGTCAAGGTTGGAAGCTGTGGGCTTCACACGATGCACAATGCAGTCAAGGCAGGCTTTTCCATGTGGCAGCTGGACAAGCTTCTGCGTGCACTCCACTTCCTTTTCAACAATGTTCCTGCTAGGAGAGAGGACTTCACTGCCTTGACTGGGTCCACAACTTTCCCATTACCATTCTGTGGCCACAGATGGGTGGAAAATGTCCCTGTGGCAGAGAGGGCTGTTCAAGTCTGGCCAACAGTTATGAAGGTATTATGTTTGTTTACTGGTATTATGTTTGTTTACTATTTACCTACTGTTAAATTTTGTATTGGGCTAAATTTCTTATAAAGTACTATTTCTGTATACGTCTATCATAAATTTGTTATGTAGCAAATATGCGTGAATGTTTTCCAGGAGCTTGCATAATGATTTTACTGTGAGAGTTTAAAGCTGCACTATGTAACTTTGTAGTGCAGTCTGTAACTTTTCTAACAATATATTTTTAACATATTTCTTCACTCTGTCACTATCTACTGACAGACTGATGTTAGACAAAGTAATCTCTGAAAAAAACTATACAGTCCCCTTGCTTCTCTATCAGCATTTAACACTAAAAACACAGAGTGACCCGTCCTTAACCAGCCAATAAAAACAGAGTTTTGTATACCAGCCAATAAAAATAGAGCTTGAATTTGAATTTCAGCAGAGCCAGAATGCTTTGCCTGTTGAAAATTTGTCTAAGTTCTGCACTCTACAGAAAGTTACACATAGCACCTTTAAGGAATCATTTTTTTTACTATTCTCCTAAATCAGCATTTTTTTTTCATCATCCTGGAGAACCCAGTATAATGTTATTGATTGCTTTCACAATTTAAACATGTTCATACAGTATATATACGGTATATAAAAATATGTAATAATTGATTTCAACAGTATGTGGATGCTGTTAAGCAAAAGAAGCTCCCCAACCCAGGCACTGCCTCTTACGACACCATTCAGGCGGCACAAGCTGATCCCCTCATTATTGCCAAACTCCAGTTCTTCCTGGCAATATCAAGAACATTTAGTCCATTCCTAACCAGTTACCAGACAGATGAACCAGTTCTGCCCTTCTTTGCCAAAGATCTGAGTGAGCTGCTAAAGGTAATGGTTACAGTAATCCTAATTCAACCAAATCTATATTAGGTTCTGCCACTGATTATTTATTATTATTCAATTGTATTTTTTTATTTTTTGCTGTATCAGAGTCTTCTGAGGCGCTTCGTGAAGCGGGAGCTCCTGCAGGACCTCAGTGCCCTACAGCTAACCAAATTAGATGTGGCTAATGAAGCAAATTGGGTTCCAGTAATGGATGCTGATATAGGCCTGGGTGCTGAATCTTTCCTAAAGGTAATTTTCATATGTTCTATTTGTAAAAAAAAAAAAAAAAAAGCATGTTGTGCTGTACACCAATCTGACCAGCTCACATTTTCTGTTCTACTCATAATTATAATAGTTGTTACTGTTGTTGTAGTAGCAGTAGTTACATAGTTTTAAAAAGAACATTTTTTGAAAATTAATTTATTCCTTTTTACATCATGTGTTTAAATTTCACATTCTTCTTGTCACTTCAGAGCAAGCCAGGACGCAGTGTAGGGGAGCGCTCTGTGCTCATCTTTAGGAGAGAGTGCAGACAAAGCCTGGTTACCATGATAAAGAAACTGCAGGAGAAAAGTCCCTTGAAGTTTCCAGTGGTCAGGGCCATAGCATGTTTGGATCCCACAAACATGCACAAGGATCCAGGGTGGTGCCTCACAAAAATGAAGACCACAGTCCAGAAACTTCTGCAGGATTGTCAGTTGACAGGAGGCATCTCAGCTGGTAGGAAAAATATAGAATAAGGAGATCAGACGTAGGAGGGCCACTATATGTCCTTTTATATTGGCCCTCTTCTTTATTTGAATGCAGCTACTTCTATCTGATGAAATTCTGCAACACAGGTTAACTGGTGCATTTTGCTGTTAGATGATAGTGTAAGCTCCCATATGCTTTATAATTAAAAAAATTAAATACTTTTGAAAGATATAATGAATCAGGGGTCAACAAAAGCGTTATTTAGGTTGTTCAAAACAAACTATTTTTGTTTCAAACAACCACCTCTCGCCTTCTTGTTATTCGGTGGACAACTAAGAAAAAAGACATAGATTAAAGTTCTCTGTCGCTGATGTCCATTAAAATGAAACTGAAAAAAACTCATTAAAGCACAAGGTTTAAAGGATTACACTGAAGTGTTGTCCTCCAATAAAGAGTCACAATAAAAGTTTTATCCAGTCAGAGCAGGGTGGGGTGTATTGTCTGATTGACAGCAGGTGAGCTCAATGAGGAAGTTCTACTCAAGCAGCTCCTGAAACTGGCAACCTGGATGACTGAGGACATTTGTATTATACATTTCTATGTTAGGATTACATTTGTAGTAAACTTTGCCTACAGAACAATATACTTATTAAATTATATTTTTCTTAAGATCGTTTGCCAATTTTTGTAAAGGACAACCAAAATGTTTTGCGGACGACCAGGTGTCTACCCCTGTGAATGACGAACTAAATGAATAGTATGAAATTTAACACATCAGTAATTACTTGTTTAATTTCCCCTGTCGCAGGTGACGTGATCATCCAACAGTTTGAGAGCTTTCTCTCTGTTCAGGCTAGAGATGAAAGTTTCCTCTCCTTTCAACCACTGCAGCAGCGGGTTGATGTGTTCCTGCACTCAGCAATTGGCAAGTCTCACCCTGAGCTCTCAAGGTTCTGTCAGCTGCTCCTACTACTCTCCCATGGACAGGCCACAGTGGAGCGTGGATTCTCCGTTAACAAGCAAGTTGAAACCTGCAACATACACGAAGAGACGATGGAGGCTCTGAGGTTGATCTGCGACAAGGTCAGTGTATGTGGGGGTGTTCTGCAGGTACCTCTGACCAAGGAGCTGCTGGCTTCTGTTGCCAATGCAAGGACAAAGTACAGGATTTACCTGGAACAGCAACGACAGAAGAAAGAAACTTCCACACAGAGCCTTAAGAGGAAAGCAGCTGAAGCTGAGTTAGAAGAGCTGAAAAAAAAGAGAAAAGTTCTAGGAGAGGTGTGCGATTCTCTGCAAAAAGATGCAGATCAGTTGGCAGAGCAAGCAGAGGGAAAGTCAGGTTCTTTAATGGCCCAACTGATCACCAAGTCCAATGTCTTGAGAAGGAGACGTAAAGAAAAACTCAGTGAGCTGGTGCAAACTGAAGAGTTGCTGGAATGCAAAGCAACTGCATTGAGGCACATGTAATGATTACTGTGTTTATTTCTTATTCTCCATTGTTCAACGAAGTTAATTTAAAATAGCTACGAGTCTTGTTGTAACCTAAACTATATTTTCTTAAACCTAGTCGTGGTTCAGTTTTTCTTTTGAACTTTTTTCTTTCCATTGTATCTCGGTTCTGTTGTAGGTTTGAGTTTCACAGATTTTATTGAAAACAACAGCAGTTTTGTAAACCAAAGATTTGTTGCTTAATAAAACAAAGTGATGATAGGGTCTTGAATTTTTTTTGGAAGGTCTTGAAAAAGTCTTGAAAAGGTATTGAAATTAACTTAATCATTCCTGCATATACCCTGCAGACATGTCTGACATGCTGATGCTGACATGCTGACATTGAGAATGAGCGTATTTGATATATGGACTATTGAGAATGAACTTTCTGGTCAACAAGAAATTGCAGACAAAAAGAAAGACAAAACCACCATCATCACTGCACCCATGATTGAGGTGGGTGGAGCTGAACAATCACAATTGGTCTATAGACCTTGGCCACACGCCGTGCTGATTGACATGGCCAAGCAGCACCTGCCTGATAGAGCCCAAGGTGGAGAAGTGATAGCTCTGGCATTGATCACGTTAGTCAGAGTGATAAGACCAACTCTCCATGAGATAAAGGTCATTTTATCAGCAATATATGGCCTTGGGTTTGTCTCCCAAATTAACCCTGAACTTTTTGAAAAGGAAGACGGTTTTCAACTCGTCAGTCCAGACATCAACGCAACAAGCAACGAGGAGTATTTGAAAAATGTAAAAGAAATTGGGGAAAGCCTGGTTAAGGTGTTCCCAGCTGCTCCTTGTTATGCAGACATTGCGAGCACGACCCAGAAACCTGATGAAACTCCACAAGACTATGTGAACCGTCTCCTGCCCATCTTCAAAACCCACTCAGGCATCCGTGAGCCTGACGGGAACTGGAGACACGACACAGCCCCCTCACCATTTGAAATCATCTTCTGCCAGGCGGTCCTGAACGGCTTTCTCTCACCAATAAAGAAATCAATCAAGACCACCTACATAGGCTGGAAGAAGAGACCACGCCTGACTGAGCTCCTGAATCATGCTGAGCACGCATGGGACCTGCATGTGACAGAGGTCACCACCACTCAGAAGAAAAAACAAAAACTGCATGATGACGCTCAACTGACTCTGCTTCAAGCAGCCACTCAGCTGACCCTGAACCAGGCTCAAGCTGCAAATCACCCTCCAACAGCTGCGAATCACCCTCCAGCATTTCAAAAAACTGATTTTGCTCCACCTAGACCACAGCCATGCTTCAACTGTGGAAGCCTGGATCACTGGGTCCGCAACTGTCCACACCGACAAGGACCAAGAGGCCGAAACCAAGTTCGCAACAGGTACGGCAACCGAGGCAGAGGTCAGTTCAGGCCCTATCCAAACCAAGGGCCCAACTGCAACCAAGACTTCAACTTCAGACAAAACCAACATCAAGGCCCGCCCCAAGGCAGAAACGAAGCTGGACTCAGGGGTGGACAAAGCCAGAGGGGTTACTCAACCTGACTAGCCGAAGATGGTGGGAGCCAGGGATTTCAGACCGCAAGTGCCAGCACACACACACCTGTTTCTGAAACAAATGACATACACACACATACATACACAGGAGAAGTTATTCCTACTTACTTCAAATACACTCAAGCTGCTTATCTGAAACTACCAATGATAACTGCAGTGGTTGAAAACATTTCATTACAATTTCTTGTAGATTCAGGAGCAACACAGTCATTGATCATGCGTAAATGTCTTCCAAATGCTCCACTTTCTAACAAAATTGTCCATTCCACAGGTGCATCTGGCCAAACAGTTCCTGAAGCGGTCACAAGTCCGCTCAAGATCATCGATCCTTTTGATCATGAAACACATGAACATCAGTTTTTGCTTTCTGACTCTTGCCCAATAAATTTATTAGCAAGAGATTTGATTCTGAAATTTAGATTGGCAATAAACTGTGCACCTGATGGTTTGACTGTGTCTAAACAATTAGAGTCTGATGCTCTGGTCTCTCTCACACCTGAATTATTGTTCATTTTTCAGTGGTTGTTAATTGATCCACATCAGAGACATACTCTGCTTTCAATGGCCAGAGAAAGGCTGCCACCTAGTGTCTGTTTTATGACTGAACCACATCTACACTGCACTGCTCATGTCGTTTCAGATCCAGCTGACCCATTAGGGGACTCATTTCTGCAAACACAGACAACACAACTTGTCACCACATCCATCTGTTGGACACAAGACTCATGTTTTGTGCTGATAGATTTGAACAACAAAACAACACCTCAGACAAGTTACTTCACAGTACCTGATTCATTTCCTCACATTTCACTAGCAAAGCCACCTGACTCCCAATGGCGATCTCTAGGTCCTCTAGCACTTAGAGCACACACCACACATGACTGGGAACCACGTGATGATTGTTCCTTCTCACCGTCTCTCAACATGTTTAGGCAAGATTTTTGCCTCATGCTGACAGCACGGCCAACAAAAGAAGTGATTGATAACAATGCATGACTAGTTACGTCCATGATGTCTCTGGACGACACTGAATTGGCAGACGTCCCCGCCCATCTCTGGGCCACAACTAAATTTGATTTCGGGTTAATTAAGGGCCAAAAACCAATTGAAATAACACCAAAGTCTTCTTATAGACCTAAAATAGCCCAATACCCACTGAAGCCTGAAGCAGAAAAAGGTATCACTCCAGTTTTCCGCTCTTTGCTGGAAGCAGGCGTGATTATCCCCTGCCCTGAGTCACCAGTAAGAACTCCCATCTTTCCAGTCAAAAAGATCAGACCTACCCCTCCAGATGAATGGAGGTTTGTTCAAGACTTAAGAGCAGTTAATGCCTCTGTCCAAGCAAGAGCACCCATTGTACCTAACCCTTATGTCATCCTTTCTCAGATCCCTGCAGGCTCCACATATTTCAGTGTGATAGACTTAGCAAATGCGTTTTTTAGCGTTCCAGTTCACCCCAACAGCCAGTTCTGGTTTGCTTTCCAATTCCTGGGCAAGGCTTACACTTTTACACGGCTCCCACAAGGGTACTGTGAGTCCCCAACCATTTTTCATCAAGCACTGAATGATAGTTTGATGAGTTTCTCTCTGCCTCATGATTGTGCTTTGTTACAGTACGTGGATGACTTGCTTCTGGCTGCACCATCTGAACAGTCTTGTAAAGAGAACACGATCAGACTGCTGACATTTCTTGCAGAACAAGGTCACAAAGCATCATTGTCAAAATTGCAGTTTGTACAAACCACTGTCACTTTTCTTGGACACAGGATCTCCAGAGAAGGAAGAAAAATTGCTGACTCGCGTGTTGAGGCGATTGTTAAACTGCCATTACCGGTAACAAAAAAACAACTCATGTCTTTTCTAGGTCTTTGCGGTTACTGTAGGCATTTCATCCCAAACTACGCTGAGATTGAGGCTCCTTTAAGAAAGGTATGTCATGACAAACACTTACAAATGAGCTCACATGTCACGTGGACAACTGAGGCACTGCAGGCCTTTGAAACACTCAAGCAACAGTTGCAAAAGGCTCCCACTCTTGGTATTCCAGATCCTACACGCCCGTTCACACAGGCTGTGGATGAGAGGAAGGGCCACATGACGTCAGTGTTGTTACAAAAGCATGGTGACAGATTGAAACCAGTCGCCTACTTTTCAGCCAAATTGGATCCAGTCGCTGCTGGCTTGCCTCTCTGCTTGCGCGCTGTAGCCGCAGCCGAAAAAGCTGCACTGGCGAGCAGAGACATTGTGGGGTATTCTGATCTGACTCTTCTTGTCCCTCACGCAGTTACTCAAATTCTTAATGAGCAAAAAACTGCTCATCTTTCAACCGCACGTTGGTTACGTTATCACACCACACTGTTGGATATGCCCAACATCACCATCCAACGATGTAATGTCTTGAATCCTGCGACTCTTTTGCCAAACGAGGATGATGGTGAACCACATGACTGTATGGCGGAACTTGAAGTCATATGCACACCACGACCTGACTTGGAACAGAATCCTTTGACTGACCCTGATTGGGAACTTTTTGTTGATGGATCTTCTTCACGTGACCCTGACACTGGTCAGATTCGCAGTGGATATGCTGTTGTCACCCTCACACACACAGTTGAATCATCTTCTTTACCATCATGCTCAGCACAAGCCTGCGAGCTGGTGGCTCTCACTCGTGCATGCACACTTTCTGAAGGTAAGACTGTTAACATCTACACAGACAGCAGGTATGCTTTTGGAGTTGTTCATGACTTTGGAGCTTTGTGGAAACACAGAAACTTCCTCAAGTCTGATGGCCAACCAATCCTTCATCACAAACTTGTGGATGACCTTCTTACTGCAATCACTCTCCCTCTCAAAATTGCAGTCATCAAATGTGCAGCACACACATCAAACACTGATCCTGTCTCCATAGGTAACTCACTCGCTGACGCTGCAGCTAAACAAGCCTCGATGTTGCCCAACCCAACTAACATGCTTTTGTCTTTGCCTTTAAACAAAGCTGATGATGTTTCATTCTCTGTTTCAGACATGCAAAAGTTCGCACCAGCCAGTGAAAAGGCAAACTGGAAGAAACACGGATGCATTTTTCAAAATGATGTGTGGGTTGGTCCAAATGGTAATCCATGTCTTCCAAGACACTTTTTCCCTTCTTTTGCAGCATTGACACATGGATTGGACCACGTGTCAAAAGGAGGGATGTTGAGACAAATCAATGAAAATTGGTTTACGATTAACTTTCATCAAACAGCCACACAACACTGTGAGGCATGTTTAATCTGTGCCACACATAATGTTGCTAAAGCCATTAAACCCACAGGTTCTGGAGCCCACAAAACAATCACAGCACCATTCCAACACATCATGATTGATTTCATTGAACTAACACCAGCTCAAAACAAAAAATACTGTCTAGTCATAGTAGACATGTTTTCCAAATGGGTAGAAGCCTTCCCGACAAAGCATGCCACAGCTAAAACAGTAGCTAAACTTCTGTTACAAGAAGTCATTCCCAGGTGGGGAATCCCACAAAAAATCTCAAGTGATAATGGCCCCCATTTCGCAAATCAAATCCTTGACGACATATCACGAGTACTGAACTTTGATCTGACCAAACACTGTGCCTATCATCCACAAAGTGGAGGGGCGGTCGAAAGAGAGAATGGAACATTAAAAAACAAACTGTCTAAGATCTGTGAAGAAACAAAACTTAACTGGGTGTCTTGTTTGCCGATTGCACTAACATATTTGCGCATGCGGAGACGAGCTAAGCATAACCTCAGCCCATTTGAAATCCTTTTTGCGGCTCCACCCAACATGGGCGTGGGACCAATCTCAACTAGTGATCTAAAACATTGTGATCACAACATGCTGACGTATTGCATTAATCTGACTAACCACCTTAAATCCATCAGAGAGCAAGTCCAGGGAGGGCTACCCAGCCCAACTCAGGTAAAATTACACAACATAACTCCTGGAGACTTTGTTATGGTTAAATCTTTCAGGAGGAAACACTGGAACTCGCCCAGGTGGACCGGACCCTACCAGGTATTGCTCGTGACCCACACGGCCGTGAAAGTCGCTGAGAGAGCTACTTGGATCCACGCCGCCCACTGCAAGCTGTTCCGAGGTACCAGGTCACCAACAGAGGACCCACTGGCAGGAGAACGAGTTTAATCATCCCAGAGGAAAAGAGCGCCAGAGCTTTAAATGCTGGGTGCCAACAGGGGTGCAGCAAGTATCGGAATCTGCATGATTTGATACCACCGAGGGATCTACACGCTCAGGAGACACTGCTTTAGAAGAACTCCTGACAACGACAGAAAAGATAAGACAATGCTCGATACACGCATCCCACGCACAACTTTAAAACAAACTGTTTCACCTAGAACATTCACTGGGATGAAAGAGTTGCTTTGCTATATTCTAGTCATTGTGGGACTGACACTGATAGGTCTCATGACATGGTACCTGCATCCTGAAAATGTGAACCAACTCAATCCAGCTAAGAGAGAGCTCAAACAGAGTCCTGGTCGAAGGGACTACAACGGTAACCCCGTCTTCATGGTTCCATATGTCAACGGCACAACTTCAACAATAACTTTACCTGTTTGCAGATTGTTTGACTGCTCAGATGAAAGAATCAGAAAAGCCGAGTTTTACATGTGTCTCTGTGGTACTTATGATCCTACCATTTGTAGGTCCTGCCCAACATGGGAAAAAGTTTTTTTGTACACAGGTCCTTGGGGTAATCCACAAACAAAGAAAGGCCAACCACTTTATTGGTGGGCTGAAAGGTTTAAACTAGTAAAAGGCGGAAATGGCGGATCAGCTAACCTCCTATTATCCATACAATCCGTGACGAGATGGCATGTGTATCCCCCACCTAGCTACAGATACCAAAAGGATGCAACTCGGAAACTACTTAGATACACGACAAACCCTAAATTGCATGTTATTCTCCAAGCAGAAGTATCAGGTACAGACCCCTTCAGGGAACTTATCACACTTATTGCTCGCACCGACCGAACTACCTAAACTATAGACTTGGACCACTTAGACGACGTTTTCACCATTGATTATGGTGTACAATCACGGGTAATAAACTTTACAACCGAGCCGAGCCTATCTCGCTTAGACTTTTTAGGTTTCGTAGCAAACATAGTACACATTTGTGCTTTCAGACAGCCCCCAGAGGCTCATGTATACTACGGCTACCACTTTTTGAATTAAAGAGACGTGTCTCTTTAATGTTTGTTTTTCTTTTGTTTTATTGATGTTGATTTGACTTTTATTTGCTGATTTTTACTTGATTACATTTTATCCTGATTAAATTACATATCATCTGTTCATTTATTCTCTTTTGTACTTTAATCCTCAATTGTTCTGTCTTCAATTGTTTTTGAACATGACTGTTGCTTGCCACATTATTTGCAGGTCTTTACCCTGCACAAAAAACAGCTACTTGCTAATTCTATCTCTAGTTAATGATGGTTGCATGGAAAGTCTATTAGACACATGTAATTTGATGTTTTATTTTGAGAGTCTCATACTTTTTTCTTCTCTTATAGATCAACTGAATGTAAGGATGATATGGACACCAGATTTGGTCGCCGCCGTGGGGCCGGGGTGTTGTGCAGCTTTTGTTCCCAAGCACCTCTACATCGTTGCCACCGGGTTTTCCTGCACAAGTTCAGATCATCCAGTTAGGCCTGGGGAGGCATAACATGTGATTTAATAACACTGTGATTTTCTTGAGTAACATTACCTTTAAGATTGATTGATAATTTTGATTTTGGTTTTGCTTGTATTACAAATGTTCATTTTGTTGTTGTTGTGAATTGTATTATCTTAGTTGTTCCTGACGGAACAAAAGGAGGGAATTGTAAAGTAAAATCATACACTCTCAGGTATTAAACTCATAATTAAACTCATGTATTAAACTTTTCACCTCATGTTAAGAATCATGCACTCCAAATGACTCTGTGCATCTTGTGACCATCTTGATCTGCTGACTCTGTGCATCTTGTGACCATCTGTGCGAAACCAACCGTTTGTTCCTTATTTTAATGTCATGTTCCTCATTTTATCTGCTGATTAAACTGTGACCTTCTCGTGTTAGTCTAAAAACACTGTTGCATTATAAGAAAGTGCTGAATGCTCATTTTCCATTTGCTGAATGCTCATTTTCCATGTGTTATCAGAAGTTTCCACCTTGTGATAGATAAGCACCTCCTCGTTCCACCCATTGTACCACCCTGTTCCTCCCTCAACCCCTCCCCAAATTAGCTCCTCCTATACGAGGGTTTTAATCCATGCTGTGTTACTCTCTGAGCTCAGAGCAGAGCCAGACAGCTTCAGTGCCTGTATTATTTCTGTTCTCAATCTTGCAAGATTCATTAAATCTTTTAAACTTGAACTTCGTTTGGACAGCCTTGCCTCGTTATTCAAGAAGTTTATTTCACACTGTCTTTCATCCCAGCGACGAAGGTCCAGGGGCTGACAGACCAGATCTTTCCCCCGGTGCTGCCGTTGGAGCCCAGCTTGTCCGACGTGTTTGGAGTCAAACCTGCAAAACACGTGGGTACAACTGTTACACCGCCGGCGGCGGCGGAACAGTTTTCGACCAAAATGCAGGACCGTATCCACAAATGCTCAGCGCAGGTGGGGCGGTAGCAAATAACATTGCCTTCTTGGCATATGCGGTCGGGCAGGAGCCGACGCACGAGTCAGCAGGAACAGCTCTGGACACCATCACCAACATGTGCAAGCTCCTGGCGACCTGCTCAGCCAGGATCTCAGCGTGGGCCACGCTGCTTCAGCGACAGGTTTGGTTAAAACTGTCCCACTCCAAAGGATGTTAAGAAGCAGTTGCTACAGGGGCCGATTTCTGCTCAGGGCCTATTCGGGGAGCACTTTAAGACTGTGTTTGAGCAGCTGCAATCTTCCTCCGACGGCCTGGAACAGGTGCGTAAACATTCAGCCTCGCCCGGAGCAGACCCTCGTGCAACACCCGGGCCGGCGCGCCCGCGCGAGCAGAGCAAGCAGTACCGCAGCCAACAGAGGTTCTCTGCTCCCTATCAAACTTTCGCCACGCCGCAGCCCCCAGCCATGTCAAAGTTTCACCCGTCCCCATACTCCCAGAGACCCGGGAGCAGCAGGGGAAGGGGCCACTACCAACCTCAATGGGCCGGCCAGCACCAGAGTGGGAGAAAAGACCAGCTGAAGAAGTGACGGTGTGCGGAGGATGCTTTACACAGTGTGTTGCTTCAGACCAATAAAGTTTATGTTACTGAAAACAGTGTATTTTGTTCAAACATGCTGGTTGCCTCTTCTCCGAGGCTCGTGAACGTATCTCCGAACTCAGGTGACATACATCAAACGTTTTTTTTTTTCTCACAAGATGAAACACAGAGCCGGTCTACACGTGCACTACGTGCCCTGCCTGTGAGCCCTCTGCCGCCTTCCCACACAACGGTGGGGGCGCCCACGTGACTGCTTCCAGGCTCAGAGCACTGAACAGCACGAACGAGTCAGACACACTTCTGCATTTTCTAAAAAGGCTAATTTTCATGAGCCTGGTCTGGACACTTCTGTTCCAGCCAGGACTTTGTCGTCTCTCTCGTCATCCGAGCATGCTTCAGGTACAGTCACTGATTCATTCAGCAAACGTCCCTTTCCAGCCGGGTCTCCCTTGGGCCAATGCGGACTCTGTACGCTTGGCGGCGGTAGAGACCAGACTATCTCGTCTCAGGCAAAGGAACGTTATGGCTGCTCCGCTGTCGAACCACAGTGCAGCTTGGCTCCAGACTTGCTCGTTAAACAGCTGGTTACGAGGTCTGATTCTGAACGGCTACACTCTGCAGTTTGCAGGGATACCGCCCAGTTTCAATGGGGTCGTGGAGACGAAACTCACGTCCCCGGCTCAGGGCGTGTCGCTGCGGTTGGAACTACAGGAACTACTGACCAAGAACGTCATTTCCGGGGTCCCCTTGGGCGAGGAACGCACCGGGTTTTATTCAAAATATTTCCTGGTCCCCAAGAAGTCGGGGGGTCTCAGACCGATTCTGGATTTGTCGGCGTTCAACAAATACGTTGTGAAACGTCCATTTCATATGTTGACGATAAAACGTGTGCTCGAGTGTGTGACGTCAGGGGACTGGTTCGTAACAATCAATCACCGAGATGCTTAATTCCATATACCGATCATAAGGAAACACCGGAAATTCCTCAGGTTCGCCTTTCAGGGAACCTGCTACGAGTTCAAGCGCCTTCCCTTCGGGTACGCGCTCGCGCCGAGAACTTTCACGAAGGTCATCGAGGTAGCCTTAAACCCATTGCAGTCGCAGGGGCTGAGGTTAATCTATTTTATCAACGATCTATTGCTTCTGTCTCGGTCGAAGGCAGAAGCAACAGAACAAACGCTGATTTTAGTAAATCATTTGACCCAATTGGGCTTTGCCATAAATTGGGAAAAGAGCTCCACTTCACCAGCACAACAAACAGTTTATTTAGGCGTGAGTCTCTGCTCCGTGAGCATGAGAGCTCGCCTCTCAGATCAGAGGAAGGAGTCGCTGACGTCACTCCTTCAGCGTGTCCAGCCCCACAGAACTGTGTCGGCGATCACAATTATGCGGCTGTTAGGGATGATGGCCGCGGCTCACGCTGTTCTAAAACTCGGTTTATTGCACATGCGGAAGTTGCAGAGATGGTTTATTCGCCAGAGAATAGACCCTGTACCACAAAAGACGCCAAGTCACGATCCCCCCCTCAGTGAGGACGGACCTTGTGTTCTGGGAGATTCCCAGGACTCTGTCAGAAGGGGTTCCCCTGGGCAAAGTGACGTCATGGAAAGCGGTCTTTACCGAAACGTCTCTTTCCGGTTGGGGGGGGGGACATGTCAATCTTAGACGGTGAGCGGGACATGGCCACCCGGCATGTCTCTCCACATAAACGTGTTGGAGTTATTAACAGTGCACAAAGTTCTGAGGCACTTTGTTCACATGCTTCGGCAGCAGGGTGTCCTCGTGCACACGGACAACAGAGCAACCGCTGCTTATATAAACCGCGAGGGCGGAGTTCGCTCAGCGCAGCTCCTGACCACAGCCAGGGAGCTGCTCTGCTGGTCACACGTTCACCTCAGATCACTGAGAGCTGTTTACATCCCAGGTGTTCTAAACAGGGGGGCGGACATCATGTCGAGAGGGGGACCTCTGGACAGAGACTGGATGTCACACCCGGACCTGGTGTCTCAAATCTAGACCAGGTTCGGGAGGGCGGAAGTGGACTGGTTGGTGACGCGAGAAAATTCTCAGTGTCCTGTTTTTTTCCCTGAGTCCCCTCGACACCCCCCCGCTAGGGGTGGATGCCTTTGCTCACAAACCATGGCCCA